>UPTC01000227.1:0-51769 GCA_900537255.1 Acanthocheilonema viteae | reverse complement strand
ATCAATAGGTTGCATCACTTTAAACAGTATTTTATATTTTATTGGTGGTTACATGTTTTAACTGTTTGTTTTTGAATTTGTAAATCCAATAGCAGCGCTTATTGAATTTGAACTTTCGTCTATTTTAGTGTACGGTTCATGGAACTTTGTTTTTGCAGAAAGATGACTAGGGATGGTTTGCTGATGTCTCTGATGTTGATCGTACAGTTCTCATTATATGCATATATCGAGGTCTGTTTATTTATTTGTTCTTTAAAATACATTTAGATTGCAAATTTTGAAATGTACTAAAAAGCATATCAGAGGATATCTTATCATTCTTTTTGATGGAGAATGAAAATTGAGAATCATTCTGGAATCAAGAAAGTACATAGCTTTTAACCAAAGTAGTTAGGTGTGTAGATGCTTTATATTTAAGAAGTAGTTGATAAAACGAGTTGAGCAGTGCACTTGGCCAGGATGTCGGAAGCATAGTGAAACGGTATGATTTGGTTCATAAGGCTATCAAAGGCAGGGAAGCTTGGAGTTTGTGCAGTGTATGACGCTTCTATCTAATGCCCTCAGAAATTGCTATTCTAAGATTTGGACGATTTTGTTACTTTTACTTGACTTTGCTAATGGTAAATACAAAATCCAATAGATATGGAATAGTGACACTTCAGAACAGATTGGCTGATAGCTTAGTTTCTTTGTCAAATTTTGCCTGCAAATGCTTTCTGTTGTCGCTCTTCAGTCGAAGAAACCGTTGTGCAGAAATTCATTCCTTAGTTAAATTCAATCTACATTTACAGTTATAAATGGTAGGTATGAATTTTGCAAGCGTGATTTTTTCAGTATCAAAATTTTGCTAAAATTCATGTATCGTATATTTATCAAGCATTATCTTAATTATGGTTTAAGCTTCCTGCAGCATTATGCCGACAGCCATTAGAAATTCATGCAAAAGCTTTGTTTCCTTCTTCATAAGGCCGGAATAGTAGTTAAAAATGGTGTTAACTTTAAATTGGAGACTGCTCTCTGTTGCTTATTTCGAGAAAGGAAAGGCAGTAATAAAAAAGATTGGAATTATCAGTTTTTAATAAGAGCTAAAGGGTGAGGAGATTGTAATTATCTTAATTGAGTATTGCAATTTAGGACAGTTTTTCCAACCGTCGTGTTTGAAATTTCCATAACGTTTCAGCTTATTTGGACTGTTATTGCAAATGTATTAAAAAAAAAGTGTTTAGCTTTACAATCATCATGGACGTGTTATTTATAAAGTGTTTTATGCCAGTTTTAACTGGAATTTTCTGTAGAAATTTTAAGATCTTATAATAATTTAACTCTCGTTTTCAGAATGTTGCTGCGAACATGGACTTACGGAAAGAAAAGAAGCACGAAAACTTTGTTCCGCTGGTCGCATTCGAGTGTGGTTTCCGAAACAGATTCATGGGTGAAGATGGAACATGGATGAGCGATCCGAGCACTCTTGCAACATGCCTCAGTGGAAAGCTCGATATATTAAAATATTGCCGAAAAGTAAGTGCACTTATTTTTTTTCATTTTCATATCTATCAGCATTCATTTTTTTAGAATCTTTAAAAAATAGATTTATTTTTTTTTTATCAGGTGAAAGGACGCGTTCAAGTTTTAACTTGAACGTGTCTTTTCATTTGACGTCTGGAGAAATGGGGGTATTAGTTGATTACTTGTAAATTTTAGGTCTTTTTCCAGAAACTTCAATATTTGTTTCTTATCAGAACTGGTCTTGCAATTCAAATTTATCTGACCGAAATAAAGTTTGCTAGATTTTAAACAGTTTTTGTTGCTACAGATAAGATTTTTTCTAACTCGAGACAAATCCCTGTGATTGACGGAACGAATACAATTAATTACGTAACAGTTTTTTTCAAGAAATATTTTCTAGATATTGATTTTCAAGACTCTAAGTTTACCTCCTGATTTTGTGAACAGTTCAAATAAATTATTATTGTTACATTCCGAAACATTTTTTTTTCTTTGAACATCTTTCTGCCGCTTCCGATTTTTTTAATTGATTCACTGTGTCGCTCTCATTATTTTTATTTTCTTAGCAGTTGTAATATTGTTTGCAGTTGGTCCATTTCGTTGCTGGAACGATTTTCTGAAAATTGGATGACAGCTTTTTATATTATTCCATTTGTATATTCGCACTTTCGTTTTCGTTTTGTTTTGTTTTTTAAATTATGGAAAACTGATTATAGTCCTTCTTATTCGGTGAGAGTATTTTCTTTTGTTGCTGGATTTTCCAAAATATAATCAACACTCTTCAAAAAAAGACAAATATTACTTGTTTATGTTTGTTACTTAACGAAATAGTTTTATATGCTGCGGACGGAAAATCAAAATTTATTGACAATATGCATAACGGTTGTATATGACTGACGTAAATTTATTTATTTTTATTAAAAATCACATCTGCATGGTAATGATCTTGTAAAGCGATGATTGAAGACTTGTATTTTGCAGCTGTGATAAGTTCAGCAATTTACATGCAAATCCTTTGTACAAGAGGGATATAGTTTATATAAGTGGAGGAACATAGTTGCAAATAATTACTACAGCTCGAAATCAGCAGTTGAAAAGCTCTAAGAAAAACATTCGAGCTGCGGGTGATTTTATATTCCTGCATTAATAAAAATATTTGATATCTTTTTTAGGCGTATCCAAAACTGGACGTTACGAATATAGTGGAGTATTCACATGAAGTAGAAATTCCTGGGTGGTGTCGTGAGCAGGGCTCACCATGTAAATGGACACGTACTGTGAGGCCCTACCAGTGCATTAGTAAGCTTGTTTTTATGTTATCACCGTGTGATTCCATTCTTTTTCCTTGGATTTGCGTTAGATAAAAAAGAAAACTTCTTGGAAGGAATCAGGACTTAGACACTAATGTAAGGTTCCTGCAGATAATTTATCTAATCAGGTGATCAGGAAAGAGAACTAGTTCTGCCTTATATTTAGTTGGCGAGTTTCACTCGGAAGCGCTTCAAGTACCGCATGGTTGTCGATTTGGACATATCAATGATCGTCAATCATGCAATGATTATGCGCACTGGAAGGATGCTGCGTATAAACAATGCAAAACGAAGGTCAATTTATCGGTTTTACACATATTCACTTTTTTAAAAAATTCAGTTAATTCGCCTCCGGAAAATTTCAAGAGTTTTAAGTGTTTTTTTAAGATGTCATGAATATTAAGCCTTTTAGTGTTTTTTCACAATTTTTGAATGATCTTTAATTTTAGATTGTTAATGATAAGCGAATGGCAGTGCGTTCATTTGCAGTTCTTGAACCTTGTGGGTTAGATCTTTTCACCGGGGTTGAATTTGTTTGCTGTCCAGGGGATGATAAAATTGAAGGTATTATTGTTACTTGCTTTATTAATGTTGAAAATTCATGACAGAATATAAATATGAATTCAACTGTCTTCTCTTGGTCAAGAATGCTGCTAAAGATCTTTTTTTTGATGAAGTTGGGTTTAGAATTAGAGAATAAGAAAGTGGATGAAGAAGAAACTGAAGATGATGATGATGATGACTATGACGATGGTGATGATGACGGTGAATATGCCGAAGATTCCGATGATGGTATGTGAAAATTTTAGCTTTTTTTTCTAATTTTGGCTAAATGATGGACTAATTTTTAGTTTTTAATTTAAATATATTCCATTTAGATAACGGAAAGGATCTTTCAGCCAAGAGTGTTTTACAAGATCCATATTTCAAGATGTCCGATCCTGTCAACGAGCATGAACGTTTCAAGGAAGCCCAGCAACGTGTAGAAAAACGACATCGCGCTAAAATTAATAAGGTATTTTTGCGGATTCTGCAGTTTCATGACCAAGCAGATGAGCGGATAATCAGTTGTAATTTGAGTATTTATTTGACGTTGATAGTAATCGACAAATTATACAGGTTATGCGGGAATGGTCCGATCTTGAAGCACGTTACAAGAAAATGAAGAAGACGGACGAAAAGGGTGCTGAAGCATTCAAGAAGGAAATGACTTCGCGATTCCAAAAGACGGTTCGTTTACTTCAAACTGTTGCTAATGGAAAAGCTTTGATTAATGAAGAGATTTTCATGCAATTTGTTTTTGATTCCAGGTTGCTTCACTAGAAGAGGAGAATAAGGAACAGAAAAAGCAACTTGAGGACGTTCATGAAGAACGAGTGCAAGCGCATCTTAATGAGAAGAAGAGACAGGTTCTTTACATACATTTCTTTACATACATATGCAAGTTTTCTTTACATACATTTTTTAACTAGTGATATACTGAAGAAAACCAGTGAATTAGAGCGAAAGAACGAATAATTCCCATGATGAGAACCGCAGTTTTGCTTTTCACATAGTTTTCGCTTAGTCATTATTTGTGTCCCTTTGCTATGTAAGTAAAAAATAATTTCCATCCTCTTTATCTGTCCATTTAATGACTGATTCCAGAATATCAGAGAAACTGATAGACTTAGATTAGAATGGCGAAGAGCATTTTCTTTTTTTATAGAAATTACAACAGGTGGCGAGAATAAAGATCCGTTTTGTTGGTGATTAGCAACAGTGGAAATAATGCAGAAATTCTTTTAATTTTCAGGCAACTCATGATTATCGTTCGGCTTTAGCTGTGCAAGTGGGTGCACCAAATAAACACAATGTACTCAAGACACTGAAGGTTACCTTTACTAGTTTTATTTAGAAGTGTGACGAATTAATAAGAAGTAAACAACTCATGATTTGAGTTCCACGGTAATACTATTTTAATTCATCAGATCGAAATTTATCTTCTGTATTTAGTCTTAAATAAAGTTGTTATTATAGACTTACATTCGCGCTGAGGAAAAAGATCGAACACATATGATTAATCGTTTTCGGCATTTGCTACGTACTGATCGAGTAATTATTACTTTTGCCTTGATTTTCTTTTTGCTTAGTGATGAGATGTACCCTTTTTTAATTCACACAAAAATATTCTTTCTAATATATGTTTGAAGCGTTTATTTGATATAAAAAGACAATGTAAGCGAATATGCAACTCTCCAGGACGAAGCCGAAACATACGAACCAATATTAATACATCAATTGCGTTATATTGATCTTCGCATAAATGGTACGCTTGCAATGCTTCGAGACTTTCCGGAACTTGAACGACAAGTTCGACCGATTGCTAGTAAGCATTTAATATCTTAATCATCATATATTTTGCGACATACACTCAAAAAAAACGTTACTTTTATTTTCATTCTATATTTATTTTTATTATATTGAAATGTTGATCAGTTGTGATTATTGATAGATTTAATGATTAACATTTCCGAGTAGTAAACAAAACTGCGTATTAAAAGAGCTATATGTGGAAAAACCCACCTCTCTGAGCAATATATTTTCAGTTGAATTTTGGACTGATTATCGTAAAGAGAACACACCAGAAGTTACGAGAGATGAATATACTTTAATTGGTGGAGATGAACAAAATATTAAACTTGTACATTACTATAAGGTGAGTATCTACATGTTTTGGAAGTTAATATGTATTTGCTAATGGTTTAATCAGTGCCATTACTTAAACTTATGTTTTTATGCTTTTTGTTTCTTTTTTGTGTATAGTTTCTTCAATATTATTACAATTTTGAAAAAAAAAGGTAAAATGAACGGGGAACGATTGTTTCACAAGGAAAGTAGTCGATAGATTATTGTTAACCCTGCAGCTGGCTTCTAGGTTATCGTTTTTCTAGGATTCATACGATCGCTTACACAATCCATCACGATCGCGTAAAACGACACTATCAACGACCACTGTTTCTGGAGTAAATTCCAATACTTTATATATAATTTTGTAGATGAGATTTAATTTTTTTTCTTTTATTTTCTTCTATTCATGATTGCTTTTGAGGAACTATTTATTTAAAAAAGCCCAGTATCTTATTCAGTCTTTGATATCCTAAGTTTTATCTTATCCTCAGATGTTTCCATGTCCAGAATTTTATTTATTTAGCTACTTTGAAAGATTTGTCGATTCTTTGCATTTTTTTTGTACTAAGAAATTTTAATTTTAATGAGAAATTTTAATAAAATAATATGTGGAATTTGTGGAAAATTGGATGTGCAGTTTTTGTGAAATATATTAATTGTAGCAGTAATGGTATGGAACATCTAACTTTGCAGCTAAAGAAAATGCTCAGTGATTCGGATGAAGAAGATGACAATGATGATGAGGATGATGACCATGGAGCAAGCGTTGAAGCGAAAAAGCAGTCATACGATAATACCAAAAAGATTGTAATAGAAAAAATTGTACAGAGAAGACCTGGCAACAAGTTCGACAAAAACAAGCCCACTGTCTATGAAATTGATGATGATGATGATGATGAGGATGATGAGGTTAATCTCATGTTCCAGAGCCCTTCGAAAATTCAAAAGACCTATTACAGCTTTATTTTTGAAACAGATCTGCTGTAAACCGTGTAGCAAACCTATAACAAAGATAAGAGCTTTTTTCATTTGCAGGCAAATTTGTAATTCTTTAAAATCAATTTTAGGACGACGTCGGAGATACCGATGAAGAACCTTTATCGAACAGCAAATCAGTTGAACGAGAACTTCATGTTGAAATTGAACCGATTGTAAGTGAGCCGGTTAGGGTGCACGACTTACCACCAAGACCATCTTATGCTAGACATGAGCCACTACAGCATTTCAAGGTTTAGTTTTTTTTCTCGCCATATACTGCTATGCTACTATACACAGTTCCATTGTTTGTTCTATGCAACTTGTATTTTGGTGGCTGTCAATCATTTTTCTATAATTTGTGATTATCTTATACTGCAGGTGAGTGCGGAAGATGCCTCGACAAATGTGTTCAGGACTTCAACGAATTTGCTGTTAATTTTTGTATCTACTGCTACTGTCATTTTCATCGTTTTTGCCATCGTTTTAGCTCATCAACGACCGCGACGTCGTGGCTTTATCGAGGTCCCTTTTTTCATATATTTCCATACTCTCATCTTAAAACAACACGGTTTAATTTACAGCAAGATTTTGCATTTGATAGCAATCTGAAGCTTTAAAATTTGGTGGAAGAAATTAACACCGTCATGGACTTATTTTAAAAAATTTTCCAAATTTCAGGTTGATGTTTGCACTCCAGGGGAGCGACATGTTAATGGAATGCAGGTGAATGGTTATGAGAATCCCACGTATTCATTTTTTGATAACAAAACCTAAGTTCCTGGGTTTAATTTCGAGCTCAAAATAGAGATTCTTTTTAAAGGGAGTTTTCTGAACGTTTGAAAAGACTTGAGTCATTTTTATACAATATCTTACACAGCAACATTGCTGATGGGAGGCAAGTTGTTTTTGTTTTCTTCAAATTACTAATCAATCCACTTTTGTCACGCCGAAGATAATCATCCTAAACTTCAATGCTTTTTAAAGTGTATTTTTAATATATTTGGTATTAAATTGCATCCAGTTCTTCCATACTGCATTATTGCATCTTGAACATTTGTAATATTTTTCGTTGAATGGAACTCGTAAAATGGTGATAAAATTTCGTTGAGAAAATGAAAATGTTCTTAGTGCCACCAATACCTGCAGATAATGATGCTTTTTGCTCCGATGTTTCGCTCTGCAGTTTTTCTTTGTTACAATTTTGACGTGATTCCGATTATTGTTAATGGCTACTTCATGAGAGTGTTTACAGAGCTGTTTACAAAGGCTGGGGCCCTGGGGGTAGGGCTGCATTCTTCTTTTGAAACAGTTCTTACATTAATTTATGTTACCGTTAATTATTATGATAATTTGTAACAAGCCGTTTTTTAATCACTTTGGTTATCGACATGATACATTAATCGCTTCTCAGGTTTTAGTACTTCGTCGTTTTAATGAATATCCTGTGAATTATGCAGGACGTCTGATATAACCTTTTCGTTAGACCTTAGAAGCGAAGATTTTTTAGAAATTCGACAGTTATTTTTGGCATGATTTGTCGGAATCTTAAAATATGCTTTAAAATTTTTAGAAAATTGTGTTGGTTTCACGTTAACTGAGAAGCTACAGTTTCTTTTCATTCGAATTGTTCTGAAAGTTTTCAGGCTTTCGAGTTTTATTTAAATGTACTATGCTTTTTTCTTAAAGTTAATCTGTTTATGGAATATAATAGACTATGAATATATTTTCATTCGATATCACCAAAACTCTCGGAGTTTTATCTTTGTTTTCTCTGTGATTATTATGCTCTACTTCTTAATTTGAATGCAGTTTGTAGCATTTTCTTTGCGCGTTATACAGTACATAATCACACTTATACTTGACCACTTTGCTGCAACTTTTATTTACTATTTGTAATCGGAATTTGAATAAATATTGTGTTTCGAATGACTTTTGAATGCAATACCCGAAGATTTTTGAGTCTCACCGTGATACATAGGGGTGGGGAAAAAATCCGTTGACTTTGAGAGGTTGACAGTACTGAAAAATCTTGATAGATGTGATTTGAAGTCTGTAACGGTTAATTCTTATAGAAGATTTGATGAAAGAAATTGCATCCAAAAATCCATAGTTCAGCAGGTCATGACTGCTGTCACTTTACTGTTTAACAAGTTCACATTGGAAAGATTTAGTGGAGTTGCCTGTCGGCACAAATAAGAACAAAAATAGTTCTTTTATTTCAATAACCGAAAGGAAAGGTGATGGAAAGCAGAAGATAATCACAGATTCCTCAGTCCTTTTACGCATTCTGCAGGCACTGAAAAAATCAATTTTGAATTCATTCAAATTATATTCCGTATGAAATCCTGTATCAATAGTTCTAGATCCGAAAGTATTAGATAATTAAGAGGGCCTTGGAAATCCTAAGCATGCTTTCGTTATATGCTGTTTGCTTCTTCCTTCATAATCCTGATCAAACTCAGCAAAATTATGCTTTTATTCTAGCTAAACTGCTGCTGCTACGCATACATGCAACCAACCTAATAAACGAAATTGATATTTTTACCGGCAGATATTAGTTCGATTTTGATGCCTATGCTATTATTGTTCACTCTTGTAATATTTAGAACTATAAATTTCAAGATTTGAATAGCTGAAAGTAATATAAAAACTTATGCCTAATTGGGATGTTTATAAGATATATTTAAATTAAATTTCCGATGCTGTACTAAGAAAATAATGTATTATGAGAAGATACCTTTTCTCTGATGTGTTAACAGAGCTGAGATCAGTACAGGAATTAAAAGCAAAGTGGAATTTTTGAAATGAACTATTAAATAATTACTACATTTTCTAGTGTCTTGTTGAACTTCAATTTAAAGAAAAAAATTGGAAAAAAAGGGAATGCAAACATTTTTGGCATCTCTGTTTGTCGTTTTTAACGCTTTTCATGCAAATGTCAGTGCGTATATCGCATTTGGTAGTACACAATCGATGCGCGGGTATCCACTCTTTGTCGTTTTCAAACGGATCACCACCTTAAACACTTGAAATCATCTATTACAAATTTTAACTTTCCGAAGTTTTCAAGCACTCAAATCATATATTCTCTGAGCAGACATCGACTTTGATTTGTAATTTGTTCCAACATTGTCCCGTTCATAATTACCCCTTCATTTTGGCCAAAGATTATGGTGGAGCTAAATGCTTGAAATATTTATGACTCACAGACATTCTTTACGTTTTGCACATTTGAAAGAAAACATCTTTTGGACCACACACTGTTTTAGTGTAATAAGAAAGCACAAAATGGCAGCGAAGAGTGTTTTTTTAGCTTTGAAATTCAATACCAAAATAAATGTCATTTCAGTTAATGCGCAGTGCTCTTTGAAAATATGATTATCCGAAATTTAGTTTTCATATTTTTTATGAATTTCTCAAAAAGCAAAAAAAAAAGAACGAAACAAAACAGAAATTTTGGGTAGTCGTTTTTTTCATACCTTTGTCAACTTGAAAATTTTTTTCTATTTTTTCTATTTCTAACTTTTCAAGTTTTGCATCGTTTATCTTCCGAAATGTTTTCCAGAGAATCAAAATAGAAATAGAATGGTGAAACCATCTATCACTGAATATTGATTGATATTTCTTTTCATACAGTAAATTCATAGAAAAATAATACCGATTTCGAATAATAAATTTCAAATTATGATAATCAAATGAAGCACAAGCTAAATTTTAGAGTGTGGTTCGTTTAATTTTTAAAATTTGCTTAGTGTGTAATCAGGCGTTGTCGTCAACAACGGATCATTTTCTTTTAATTAATGTCGACTAAAAGACAGTTTTCAACACATCGACAGTTTTCAACATATCTCACTGATTTATTGAGTATGCTTTTCAGATTTATTATTTTGTCAGGATTGAGGAAGTTGCAGCAGCACCACATCAGCAAACAACATTATAACTCTTTTTGTTTCGAGATCGCAGAAATTACGTGACAATTTTTAGTTTTATATTAGAAAGCGTTTAAATCAGTAAATTCAATCAAGTAATTAAGAATGAACCGATTCTAAAAATGAGAACCCATTTTCTTCCAAAAAAAATATGAAAGGTTGTTAACAAATCCCAACAAAGGATTGAATAACAAGTTGTCAAGGACATTTTTATGCAACAGAAAATACAGTCAAACACACACTGTTCTTCATATTTCCGATCGATTGCAGAAATTGAAAAAAATTAAACGTATGATAAAACACAAAGAATACGGAATTTATAATTGGACGTTTTATATCATTGCTTCTAATCAAAAAAATTTGATTTAAATTATAGAAAATAGATGATGGCAAAAAAAACTAAAGTATCCACTTTTACTCATCAATTGCTTAGAGATTTTTGAATTTTTTACTGATCAGCACTACTTCATTAACGTATCGTTAGAACATCTTTCTCTTGCCTTCCTTCAAACCAAGTCTTTTTAATCATCTTTTCTCTTCTTAATTTTGTTTTCATTAAAATTCTGTGAGGAAATTATTTTTGTAAATTTTTATTATTTCTGAACTTATCGAGGGCAACAGCGTTTTTTCTGCATATTTTTAATGTTTTTAAGACTTTATCCTTTACAAATGGAAAAGCTCTTGGAATACTTACATTCTTTGGGATGTTTGAATATATAACCGAAGATTTTCTTCAATTCGGATTTCTCTTCTGCTTTCACAAGTAAAGTAATACATATACTGAGAAAGTACAAATATCGCAGATGCATTATTGTTGCTGCTAAAATTTGTATTTTCGTTATCGCACATTTCTCGTTTACCCAAACGATGATGAAAAAGTATGTGAATAAATGAATCAATTCGCTTTAAGTGATGAGGTTACAAGTTTGATTAATTTACGCAAAATTCTTTATCTAACTGATTAGATGTCTCATTATTGATTAGTGCGTTCTTTCTAATCTACCGAAACAAAGATGCAAAAAATTAAGAAATTAGACAAAAAAAAATCGATCGAATAAACATATCGAAATATTGATATGAGTATATATTGAGACATTAATCATCATTTTAGAAATTTTTTTGCTGATGTTGCAAAATTTAGATCAATTTGATTAAACATCATCAATCAAACGTCATTTGAATTCAAGCACCCAGTGCAGCTACTTGTTAAGTATCGTGCTACTTCAATTCAAATGTACCTATGAATAAAATTTTCCAATGAAGCTCACATCAAACTATTTCCACTTATTATCTAAGCCCATCATTGATCAATCTCAATTTCCAAAATGCAGCAATTTTATTTTGAGAAAAGTTCAGTTTATTAAAATTGCTCTGGAAACATCGCATAATTAAATGACATGCTCTGTAGACTTGCCATAAGCTTAACAAATATGGCTTAAACCTTATTATCAGATTGATAGATGATTAAAAATGTATGCATATACAGTAGCTCACTTACAGCTGAAATATTAGAAAAGTGAAATGTATTATTGCTTTCTAGTGCCTTACTATTGCAGTATTATTACAAAAAGCCAATATTTCTACAGTATAAATATAAAATGGTCAAATATCACTCAAAAATATTGCATATTTACACGCGTCATTCAAGCCGTATAAAATCATGCGTATTGCTACCAGCTGAACTAAGCGAATTTGCATCTAGCATTTTAGTCAGTTACCAGTGATAAAATTAAAATCCGACATCTGCAGGTATCAGTAAGAGACATTGACCTATTTGTGTTCTACTGTTGAACTGATTGTACTTCACTTCATTCCTCTCCATCCCGTTCACTTCACTCCATAAAAGAATGCATATAATTACTATATAGCAATTTAAGAGGAGGTAATGATCACTCATTACTTAGATTTATGTCGCACACAAAAAGCCATATTTGCTTGTTTTCTCAACAAGTTTCATCATTTCAGTTATCTCTAAGACTTTCGATTCCGTTCATTTTAAATTTCGTTTAAATATTTGGCTTTAATCTCAATCTTAAATTAATCTCAAGTTATAACTTCCCATTTGATCCATACAGGTTACCATTTTTTAGTTTTGCCTCTTTCGCTGTCCCCTGATCATTTGTAGACGGAGTTGTGCAAACAACAGATAAAAATGTGAGTCAATATTGAAGTTGTCCAACAAACAGCAATCATGAGCATTTCGAGTATTTCTGGCCAGACCGCCTTTTCGATAATTTGAAATGTTTATTTGGAACTACTCTCAAAATCGAAAATTCTGATCTATAACTCTACAGTCACGAAGATAAAGAGATTGCTCGAATAATGTACATCGCTATAACTATTTTAGCTACGTTATCTTCTAAATTTCATTTAGCATTTCACTTAAATAAAAATTTAAAGAACTGCATCTCGCTACCTTTTTCGAATAAGAGTACAGCCATCAGAATCGAAAGCAAAGCAAATTGGTGGGATATTTATGGAAGTTAATAAAGAAAAATCGTGAAGCCATTAGCAATTATTATTAGCTTATCGATATACTTTAATTCTGAAGTATTCCATATTCCATATTTAAAAGAAAATGAAAAGTTTATGAAGTTTGACAAAATATAGCAACATAGTTGAGCGGCTACTGAATGGAAGAAGGTAGATAAATGAAGCAGCACGGTTCAATTGGAAGATTAAACACTGCGAAACTTAAAGTGAATAATATGAATAAGACTCAAACTTTTCATAACTAAATTTCGAAAAAATGAAAAAGTAATTAAAAGGAATTGATGAGAAGAGGGAGGAAATTGCGCAATAAAACATATCAATATAAAAAGACAAGAAATTTTCGAAAGCGCAAAATAGTTTTTGAGAAAACGAAACACTTTCGTGTACACATTTGTGATTAATTCATGATTTTCATTTCACTGAACCCCAACAAATTATTCATTTTACTGGTATTACCATTATTTATTGCCAGTGGTTATAGCCATAATTGTGATGGAAAAACGTCCCATTTATGCAGCCGGATGTTTTGCATTGGCTTAGTAACTGCTTCCCTCTTATCGCTTTTACTTAATGCCACGACAGATTAGACGTTCCGGAATGAAGTTTTGATGAATTCATTAATGAGTCCTAAACCTGAAATAGTAGTAGGAGTTGGAGACGATGGAGCTGTCTCCCCACCCATCTTTTCACATCGCGATTACCGTCACAATCTTTCTTATTTTCATTAATATCTTCGTTAAAAAAATACATTTGTAAATAAGTGTATTTGTTTATTTACTAATTTATTTATTTATTTCACCTCTTACATGTGAAGAAAGTCACGTCTTATTACGTAATTGTAATCGTTTTGTATAACAATTCCATGCAGTCAAAATACACTATCTGCACTTACTACGTAGCACTGCGTGTATTTTATATTTGTATGAATAAAGATTCCTTAGAGGCAAGACGTAATAAATCAAATCAAATATTCATGCAAAAAAACTTTTTTTAATTATATTAATTCGTTCTTCTTACAATTCAGTCTGCTTTTAATGCAATTTTTGATTCAGTTTAACCTACTTTAGCTTATTTTCTTTTTGTACACTGAAACATAACATTGTATTAATATGCCATGAAAACTGTCGGCATCTTTCACGTAAATTGAAAGTATCTCTTCTTTTCTATGTTTGCAATTACCATTTTACACATTAAGAAGACAAGTTCCTGTCTTTGATACTTTCAGTCCTAATGTAACTACCACTAATAAACGGTAGCACTGATTACTAATACAACTATTCAGCAAAAAATTATCGTTGATCTTCAAATAAATTTGATCTCTAATACAATTTAATGGAAAATAAGCTAAACATTATTCAAATGATAATTTGAGCAGGATCAAAGGTAAAAATAAATACTTTCTATAATGTTGATTGCGCAAATTTATAATTTCACTTACGCCAGAAGGATAACTGTGAGCAGCTGGGAAAAATAATAAATCAATTGAACGGACTTATGAATAGAAGATATAAACGAAAATTGAAAAAAATATGCCTATACCGTTTAGGAATCATCAGTACTAACTTCACTGATAAGGATTTTAGCTAAAAAAATGAAATTAACTCTTCCAAAATGAACGTCCGTTACATACAGTGCATGAAAACAACACTGTTAGACAGTGATACATACCACTTTTTCAATAGCAATTCATCGCCAAAAGCATCAGTCTAAAACGATTTGTTACACTTGTCTCAAGTGATTTCTTTCAAACCAGCGATCCAGTTCCCTCTAATTCATTGATCTGTGGCAGCTTTTACGAACCGCTGATATCAATCGAATCAGAGGTACTTATAAAAAATACTTTTAGACCATTTTGAATCTGTCATACGAATTGTTTCTGTGTTTCCAAAAGGGATATGCAGAACAATTTTCATAATTGACAGAATTGAATTTGAAATTTTTTTAAAAAATAACGAATTTGTACCAACTCACACGCATTGATATCAGTCGACTGTCCTACCTGTTTTCATTAGTCTCTGACTTTTTCTCAACTTGAATTAAGATTATAGTAACATCAGACACGAAAATTTAAAGAGGAAAATTCTGAAAATCATATCTTCATTTAAACAGTGCACACTTCATATACGTTGTAAATAGTTCCCGTAACTATTTTTATTCCAGTCCAAATATTACAAATTTATTTGTTCAATATTACAAAAATATATCATTTGTTCAATAACTGAGATACTGTCAATCAGTGCAGCATCAAATCTGAAAAAAATGCCATCAAACTGTTTCATTTATTCGACTTGTTATGGTGGGATGGTTTAATTAGCTGTTATGGCTTTAATTAGCTAAAGGAAATTTTGTGAAAACACTATACGTTAATTCTGGTCAAAAAATTATGTGAAACTGAGCATAATTCAACGAAAAAAATAAGACTGCTCTAAGAACTTGATATGGATAGACGAAAGTGTTTAAAAGGAATTAACTATTTCATAATATTGCAATAAATATGACTAAAGATGAAATACCTATTCTATTGGTACAACCAGAAATTACAGTAGAACCTTCAGAAGGTACCATTCCCTGAAAGAATAGAACCAGTTCCTGTTCTCTTCTCGCTTCCTAGCAGCCAGTTAATTCATTTGAAAGAGGAATATATTTTCAATTCTTTCCTATGGCAAAAACTATTATATAAATCCGCATAATAACATATGTTCCATCAATTTATCCATTTCTTCCCCCTTCTTGTATTCCTCAAATAATGTTTAAAAAAATATTAATGATCTATTTCACGGCGCATCAATTATTTCTTATTTCTTGTGTCTTCATTTATACATATTCCCTTCTCCAAAAAACATACTAGGTCTAATAAATACGTCGAAAAGTCGAAAATTTTGTAAAATAGCGTTCGACATTTTAAGAGTTGAGCTAAAGACACTTGAATATGAAAATCAAACTAAGGAATCAGATATGCACTCGGATCACTGAATCAAATATATAATATAATAGTTGTTGAACAGAAAAAATGATTCTGAAATCTGATTTCATGCATAAAATTATTTTTCAAACTTATCAAATTCCATTTACGCAACTTTCAAAATCCTGTTTGGCTGTACGTTTAGCCGTTATATGTCGGCATCAAATAGCACACAAAACAAATAAACTGGGAAACCTAAATTTCTTTAAAACAGTATGAAAATTTCAGTAAGGTATGAGAAAATTATCTATACTCCTGTTTGAAAGACAACTGTGCTCAAAAATCACTGACTGACTATAGCAGAATTTATCTAACAATAATATCTAAAAAAACAACTCAGTTATCGAATCATTGTCAAGAAATCATTTTTTTTTTGCTTCTTACACCACTTCCATTTATATGAGCATTTATTCTACAAAGTTTTGAGAAATCATATAGCAGTTGCTATTAGAAAAACATATTAAGAAGATTAGCAACACTGTAAAATGAATTATCACTATACATTCGCTATAACAAAGGTCCAGTCATTATTTCAATGAGATAGGAGTAATACACAATGAGGTTTACATAGTTTAGAAAATCACACTACATCTTATTTTTTAGTCATTATTCACATAAAAAAGCATTAACCCAACATCAACAGACAACATTTTTCTAAACTTAGTAAATCTGAGAAATATTTGCCTACAAATTACATCAAACAAATTGTCCGTGAAAAATTTGAGGTTTAAACTAAAGGTTAAATATAACAAGAGAGAGAGAAAAGTTATTTTGAATAGGAAAGTAAATAAGAACAGATGACTCCTATTCAAATTGAATATAATTTCATCTGCTCCGTGATTTCTGATTTATCATGCAAACCAAACTTTTCTGGCTCTTGCATGATCATTTCGCATATTGACTCTAACTGCTTTTGTTGTATTAACTGTTCCTATAAATTTTGAAGAGAAGTATAACAGAAAAAAAACATAAAACTTTTCAATAGTTGGCAGTAAGCGACAAACTGCGGAAAAGAATTTTTATTTACATCTAGCAAAGTTCCGAATTCCTGACACAAAAAATATGTACCTCTTTTCGCTCTTCCTCAGTCATTGCTTTCTCCAATTTCTTAGCTTTGACTCGTAAATTTGCTGTTGCTAGCTTTCCATATAATTCGTTAAACGAGGTAACTGCTTGATTCGAATCAATGTTATGAGAATTCTTGGACGTTCCAGATTTGAAGGATTCTTTGCTTGGCTAGAATGCATTATTTCATGCTATTAAATAATATTATGAGAGCAAAAGCGCAAAAATTAAGAGAACCAACAACGCAAAGAGCATTAATCAAGTTGTAGTAAATACGCCGCATTAAATATGTGTCATACCTTCAATACATGTAAAATAGCCATAATCGATTTCCACACAATTTATTAAAAAGAAAAAAAAAATGCTGTGACTTTTACTTTTCAGTTTTTTCACCATTTTCCAATAGTCCATAATCCTTCGAAAACAACATAAACTCATTTCAGAAAATACCTACACAGCTGATGTTGTGAAATATTTTTCTCAAATAACTTGAAATTACGTAGCATACGACAAATTACAACAAAAAGCCTACTTTCAGCGCTGCCTTTGTATTTTTGTTCGTAATTTCCTGCTGTACCTTGCTCAGAATTGAAGAGCTGAACCGACCATTAAATAACATGTTGTCAAAATTTTCTAAAACAGATTAGAAAAATGAGAATAAACATGCTTTCTCCGTTTGTGTTAGGCAATGCGCAACTGGAGAGGTTTTAACCTTTCTTATTCAAACAAGGTTTTACTTTCCTGGCTTACAGGAATTCCATTTCCTTGCGATGGCATTCTTGCCAAGCACTTTATCTCTTACTGTCAGCAAAAAGATACTTTTCAGAATTCTGAATTGTAGACCAAGATGTACTGTAATAAATATGGAACACTCACTCCCGAGACTCATTATTTCAAAATATATCATTCGTTACTAAACAGGAGTCGACATTGCAGAGAGAATGGAGTGATACTGAAATGTATATTTGGAAGTAATTGAATGGAATGATGAAGAACAACAGCATACTTTATAGCATACCTTCCCGCCGCAGCCGGAACAATCTCCAGAAATACATCGAAACTGCAATAGCACACAACGCTGTTATCACGATACATATTGTAGGATATTCTTGAATGAAATTTAAGTAATTATATGGCGGTAACGAATGCAAAATAGTGTCTGGATTACGCAAACTGTCGTCATAATCTTCAAATGTACGCATAACGTTCCTGGAAAAATGGTTGCATTAGAATGAAAACTAACAAACCATCAGTGCAGCTGCAATAAATATTATCATAAAAGAAATTTCATATTCTTACACTATGGACTATTGGATTTAGAGGATGTATGTATTTCAGAAAGTAAAAATTCGTAATTAAAAGAAGACGCACTAACTGTTGCCATGGATGCAATGAATGAGAGATGAAGGAGAGCAGTTGGTTTCGATGAAAATACGACAAACTCCATTCACAGCGATGTAACTATCTTCCATGAGCAACAACTACATGCTAACACTTGTAGCACATATTCCTATGCATCCATATTTCCACTTGATTTCGATGAGTAGTTCTTTCAACCAGAACCAATAGAATCACAGTTTGCACTATTCTAATGGACAAGAAGTGAGGCGGGATTTAACGGAGAATGGATCTCCTCGTGCATAATTGCACGTAACCAATGCACTCATTTTAGTCCATACAGTCTTCAACGTCACTGATCGATAATCTCGAACTGCAAGAGTGATGACGTGGAAGTTTCTGAACAGCGAGGCGAGACTGTATAGTTCACAGTGACCAGGTAATAGCAAGACTTAGATATAGCTGATTTTAGTTTCTTTGGTTTAGTTTCTAAGTTAATATTGCCTGCGTGCGGTTGTGTTTGTTTATTCTTCAAGAGTGAATTGGGAGATTGCGATAACGGTTCATTATTTCTGAAAGTAAGTTGCAGTTTTTCCATTTACTGCTGCCGCCATATTTCAAGTCAATAGGTATGAGTAGTTGGTTTGCATACTCTGATTACCGTTGTTTTCCAGAGAACTAAAATTCGTTTTCATGTGATTGCTGATAATTTGAAATTATTCTGAACGACTGCTATTTTTGTTAGTGTAATTTGATAAAATCTGTTACTCAAGTAATGCTGTTCTCTTCTAGGAGTTGCATCTATATCAGTATAAGCCTATATTAATAAGGATTTTTGTGAGAGAAATTATTTCTGGTTTTTGTTCCTAATGGATACTTTATGGAAAACTATCGCAAAAAAATATCCGGTATGTCAACATCAAACTGTCTTCACATTCATTTTTCTCCCATTAATTTGGAGCACGAGCTTTAATCCATATATTTTTTGCATAATTTTTCATCACAATCTCTCATCCATACCAATTTCAATAGAGATCTCGATTAAACAATAAGGATAAAACAAGTATACTAGCTTTATAATAATTTAATGAAAGATTACTAGGAATGACTGTGCAGATGTCGCATAAAAAATAGTAAACGACGCAGTCATATTATCTCTCTGAAAGAAAAATGCTTAGATCTAATGTGTTGAAATAATCCTTTATTATAAATAAAGCGGAAACGAAACATTTCAATTATAGCGATTGCGTTTGGACGACAGGTTCATGTCAGGATGTTTGTTGGGGCTTATTCAGGGTAAGATTTAGCTATTTAATTTTTATAATTTGGTCCTTATTTTCATGGACATATTTTCTGTTTGACTACTCATTTGAAATATTAGCTTGTTTGATATTTAATGTATCATAGATGATACAGCATGAGGAGTCAAACTTGCTTTTAATTTTAAATTTTAAATAGTTATAATCTGGAACACCAGATTCCCTTTGTTTACCCATTTTGATCTCTTTGGTTGAGATAGCTGTAACTTCAAAAAGTGAATCAAATTAAAAAAATATATCTGATTGAATTATGTTTATAATTGGTTTTCAAGGTACTTAATATCATTATGGAAAGTTATTGCTTAAGAAAGTATTAAAATCTTTTGATATTAAAATTTTACCTCCGGTTCCATCTATTAATTCATTCTTAATCAATACGCTTCAGAAGATTTGAGCAGGTTTGATTGTGTTTCGGATGAACTAGCTCTTCAAATACGAGTCATTGCTATGGTTTGCGTCCAGTCACAGTGTAGAGCAGAGCCAGCACTTTGGCCACCTTCAAGCCTTCATTTGACTTCATATTACAATTCTGTTAATATTCTTGAAATTCTACTCGAAGTGTTCGGTTACGAAGAATCCATGGTAAAGTGATCATATTTTTTATTTCATTCATGATTTGCTTTATGATTATTTAATGACATTTTAATTTTGCAGAGTTTTGACGGATCAACACCCGCACAATTTGCCGCAATGAAAGGACATCTGCGAGCATTGGTTGTACTCTTTCGCAATCAGAATATTAGTATTTATTCCTGCCTTGGAGGATTTAACGCATATGAATTTCTTAGAAGTTTTGCGAAGCCCAGGGAAAGCGAGAAATTACCCTGCTTATGTAACTTTTCTGTCTAACACAGAAAGACATGGAAATTTGATTTGGATGAGGGCAGCACGTTAAGATATTCGTAGAAGAAACTTTCAAATAGTCCGAAAAAGCGATTGCAGGTTTTAGTTGGTGGAGTTTAGGCTGATAAATACATGTTATCTTACCAAGCTAATGCCAGAATCATCGCATAATCTCTGAGCGATCTGAATGTTATGATACCTGCTTATTTTCCGTTTCTGTTGTTTATTTTTCACTCTAAACACTACCGTGAATGGTTTATTCATGGTTCTTTATAGCACGAATTTATGCATATGGTGACAACAGTACTATGTTTTTGGGTATTGTGCACGAAAACCTTATCACAAGTCCTGTCCCTGTTCATTTTTTTGATGAGATTAACTTCAGAAAGGAAGTTACTCAGGTGCTTATTTGTTTTTCAGTATCCTTTTCTATCTGAAACACTATCCTTTACCAGGATATATTTCTTCAGTAACTGGTTCCTGGTGTTAAATGAGGTCGGATCTTGCTTCACGGTGAATCAAAATGATAACTCTCATCCTTTGTGAAAA
The DNA here is from genome assembly GCA_900537255.1 of Acanthocheilonema viteae. Lineage (NCBI taxonomy): Eukaryota > Metazoa > Nematoda > Chromadorea > Rhabditida > Onchocercidae > Acanthocheilonema > Acanthocheilonema viteae. The sequence goes on along the minus strand of UPTC01000227.1, from coordinate 30,807 downwards.
GATGAATTAAATTGCTATATCTCTTTTGATAAAGCAGATTTGCGGCATTTAGTAGCTGCTACCACTTTTCAGGTTTCTTTCGGAAAATATCATGCCATTTACTTGATTGATGGACAAGCATACTCATGTGGTTTAGGAAGATATGGCAAATTAGGACATGGAAATGAAAAAGATCAGTTAACATTGCGAGAAATAAAGTTCTTCGAATCAATTATTTGTATTTCTGCTGGGTTGACACACTCGATCATATGTACACAAAAAAAGGTTATTCTAATGACTTGTGTTTTACCCTATTTTTTTGTTAACAATTCATTATTTTTTAGTATTCTTCCGTTACCGATCTTATTTCAAATTTTTGTCAAGACACATGTTTACATTGTTTTACAAACAAACTGAATTCGTAAAAAAAAAGGTATAACAGATGAGAATGTCGCTTTCAAAGATTTCATTTAGGAATGTTTCTATATTTAACCATATATACTACATATAATCCTACCAGTCCTTTCAGATCATAGTGTTCGGACTGAATGATAAGGGACAACTAGGATTGGGCACAAAACAGCTTGTGTTAACTCCAACAGTCGCTAAATTTTTTAAAGAAAGTCGGGATTACATCATTGCCTGTTCGACAGCTGAAGCATGTTCAGTAATCGTCATGAGTAATGTTCGTATCCTTTTCCATTCAACCATAGGTATTACATATTAAAAAAATTCAACAGTTCCCTTCCTACTTTTCTATGCAATTTTGATTCGAAAAAAAGTTGCATTTGATGGAAGCGTTGTGCCAGGAATTATTGAAGTTTTGGAAGATTCACGTGATTACGTTGCTATTTTCAGTTCGATTTCTACGTTACTGGAACAGCGAATGGTTTTTTGTGGCAAAGATATTCAGGCAATACATTTAAATATGTTAAAAATAATTGCGCTTACCGAACGTCATCCGTTTTAGTCACGGATTCATGTATGGTTCGTATATACTGTAACCGGAACATATCGAAGGTGATTTTTGGAAATCAGAGAAAGCAGTTCGTGATTTTTTAGGGTTACCTAAATTTCCTCAACGGTTATATTCTGTTTAGTCATTATTCATAACCAGTATTTTAGTAGTGGCATCCTTGTCTCTATTTTTAGATAGCGATCAAAGTTGATGGCAAAAGCTATTACATCACCAGTACTGTGCATGTTACGCGATGCATTGGGGTTTATTATGCTCCAAATTTGGTATGCTTTTCCACTTTTTGTCTGCAGTCATTTATGCTGTGCATTGTTGTTTTGAATTATAATCTTAATTTATTATAGGCATCGAGTTACTGATGCGTTTGCGTGTACCTACCTTATTGAAATATTAAAAAATCTGAACATAACAATTATAAATTTGTTGCATGGTAGTGAAGTTACCTTGAAATTGTTGATCGGCTAGCTTTCATCTTATCTTTTTTACTTGTACGATTAGAAATTCAACCTGGCGCTATAAATCATACTGCTTTTTTAATTGGTTCTCATTGTAGGGTGCTGTGTTTTCTGGTTACAAGTGTTTCTACGAAAGTCGTGGTCAACCATTAACATCAGGGATATTTTTATTCGATTCAGAATGTCATGGTCTGCTTCGATCCGTATCCTTTTATAACAGTTTGATGAGAAGAAGCATAATTGAAGTGATAAGTGCGGATATTACTCATAATGGACGTATAATCATCGTTGACTACGTAAGTTCTCTCACTGTATATTAAGAACACCGAAAAAAGTGGCGGCAAAATTTGCTTCAAAAGCTCTGCTGTGAAAGTTAAACTATTCATTTCATGATTCTTTTTTTGTTGAACCACTGTTTTTGAGATGGGAGACGTTTACGAAGGAACTTTTGAAAATTATACACTGTTTTCGGACCCATATTTCGGCAACGTTTGCAACGGTATGCGTTTTTATAGTTTTGATGTAATTAGGGAATTTAAACATTTTTCAAGAAAGAAATTAATAGAAAAACGAAGCACAAAACTTTCGTCTTGGGGGAGTCTGGTCGGAAATAAAACCAAGCAAATACAACTCGTCATCGATTGTAGTTTCTCCTATCATTGTAAGATAGTCCACCGTTTTTAATGACCGAAATACTAAACACTAATCAGACACATTGGAATCAGACATCTTAATTTCTGTCATGTCTGTTTTTTACACTACTTTTTTAATGTTTTGATCTTGAAAATGCCGAAGTTGTGCATTTATAGGTTCTACATGGGTTACTGAGTACATGGTAAAGATAAAGGTTTATCGATTACGTGGGATTTTCCCAGCAAAAAGTGCTTTTTTAGCACCAGATGGAAAAAGCAAAATATTGAATTTGTATGAGATCGACACACGATCGGTCCATCATGATACAGAAAATGTATCTGAAGTGGAAGTTAGTTAAATGTTTACGATCTTTTTTTCTGGGAATTGATTTAAGTAAAGTAAGTTCTTTGTATTCTGTGATCGTAAAAATTAACCTTGTGTTGAGAGTTCCTCAAGACAGTCTTCAGCAGTAAAATTATTATACATCCAGATTTGTTTTTATCATCCTTTTGTAGTGCTTTCAAGAATTATAGTAAACCTACCTGTCACTGGTTGTAATTGGTAGACTTTTTCAGGTGACAAATCATATTAGTTTTTAATAGGATTTTATAATAGTTATCAAAACTTTCATTAATTCCGTCAAATATTGCTTTTCAAGCGAAGGCGATGAAAGCCTGTGATGGACCTCGTTCAGTTCTTTTCTCAAAATCATTCTCTGGAATGAAACTAGTATATCAGTATATCTGATCTTTCATAGTGAGGACGGTAAGGTTATTGAAACGGTAAATATGAATTAATACTCTTGCAGTTTGCAAGTTGTAACGAAGCTACAGTCATATGTACGAATGAGGAAGGTCATGAAGTGGCACGCTATGAATTTTTTCTGTAAATTTTTATTATTTCGTCATATTTCATTCAGTTTCACTACTTTTTTCAACAGCATTTCTTCATAAAGTAGGAATTGTCATCCGTGCTACGTAGTACATGGCTGTTAAATTTACATCTGTCGATTTATTTTATCTCTCGCGCGCGAAAACAGAATCCTTGTTGACGGAATATATCACATTTGTGGTACAGCGCAATCAGGCTAATCATCAGTAAATTTCCAATTGTGGTTTAGTTGTGTAAGAAAGAAAATTGCTGCTTAATACAGCGATATTTAGGATCTAAATATTCATGAATCAGTTAAATATAGCCCAGTTTTTTATTTTAGGGAAATACTCAAACATGAGAGCGAAGTCTGCTCATCGTATTTTGAAAGATGGTCAGGAGGACAGAATGAAATCCGAATTACAGTGAAGCCACAGATAATTGAAATATTCTTGGATTTTTGTTACGACCACTGTTTACCTCCAGAATTGAGCATACAAGAAGTGAGCAAGTATAAGATTTTGTAGCTCACTATTTTCTTGAAATTTAATTATTAAACCTGGTTATGACGAAACAGCGGTTGGAAAACTGGGTGAGTATTATCTCTCTGGAAGATAATTTAGATTAAAAGAGCACATCATATTCATTAATCGTCTGAATTCGCTGGAAACAAATTATTAGCATTGATGGGTGACGATAATTATAAATCATTATTCAACTGTGACAGCCCGGGAGAGACTTGAAAAAGCGATGACAACTTGTAACTTTTCATTCTGAGGCATTTTTTTTTCACTCTGCTGCGTGGTAGAAATGGGTGGAAGCGATTTTGTGGTGACTTACACCGTTGCATTTTTTTCTTGCGTCTCTCTTATTTCTAGTAACAACAAATTTTATGAACTCAAAAATTTATGTACAGCTTATTTACCTCAAATCATGCCGCTTATAATCAACATTGATGGCTACGATTGTCACATGAGTGTGGAATTTTATCTTTTTTAAAGAAATTTTTTTATCCGTTCCATTGTTGCAGTTAACGGAATTATTAATATTTGCGGATAAGCTAATATGCAAAAACTTCTTCAACGCAATCAAGAAAGAACTATTCAAACCTCCATGTAAGTCTAGATCACATTTCACTGTATTGTAATAGGATCTCAAAAGTATCAGATTCTATGATCGAATAACTGTATATTTTAATATGTTCGATAAATTAGCATATACTTGCACATACTTTATTTTCATTTCACATTTTGCCGACGAAATTGATGTTTGCAGTTGAAATGTCGAAATTGCGACAGCTCTATGCTTTGGCTCGTTATCTGTCATCTGTAGAGCTGTATAAAAGTTTGAGCGAACTTTGCGCAGCAGTGTTTCCGACACTTTTGGAAAATGGATTTGTTAATGAGCTATTACTCGATGAAATTGCATATATTGAGGACGCTTTTCGTTCATATGCTTTGGACAATATAGTTCGGAGTGTGGATGAATTTGTAATTGCTTCGGTTTTGAAAATTTTCCAGCATGTTATTATGATGAACCCGACCTTTTTTTCTTACTTTAGCATATTAAGACTTTTCAGGAATCAAGGATTACGAGATTGGTAGTTCCAGAGCAAACTGTAAGAAATATCATCATGGATGTAATGGAAGTTGTAAAAGAACCGATGGATACTAAGGAATTAATTGATTTGTGCAGGAATATAAAGAATGATTTGCATTCGGTGAAACGATGGAAAGAAATCAGATCGGCAGGGAATGGTATTTCTTTTATTTTCTGTTCATTTAAAATGGGTTCTTGAATCGCTATAATTCCAGTTTAGACAAGTGTCAAGACTCTTTATCTTCTTAATTATTCTTGTTTCATTTTCAGCTGTTAGTGTGGAAACCAAATGTGGACGACAGAAGGGATCCCATAAGAAAATTAAAAATACTGATACTACGAATAAGAAGAATGAAAACTCTATCAGTGAGAAAAATGATAATGCTACCAATAAGAAAAGTAATAACGCAGCCAGTGAGAAAAATGATAATTCTACCAATGAAAAAAGTATTAACTCTACCAATGAAAAAAATGATAACGCTACAAATGAGAAGAACGATAACACTGTCAATAAGAAAAATGATAATTCTATCAACGGGAATAATACTACCAATAAAAAGGATGATAACGCTACCAATGAGGAAAATGATAACGCTGTCGATGAGAAAGATGATAATACTTCTAATGAGAAAAATGATAACTCTACCAACGAGGGAAATGTTAACTCTAATGAGAAAGATGGTGACACTACTACCAACGAGAAAAATGATAATGATAGTGGTCGTGTTCATACGCCAAATATTCTCGCCAAGGTTGCGTTTAAACCCATAGGCATCGAAAAAAATTCTTCATTATCATATGTCGAGATTTTTGTTCATTCATTTTCTCTGTAGAATTTATTTTTCATTTTTTTAAAATGTTAAATATTTTTCACACTAAAAAATTTATATATTTACAGATTGCAATTGCGAAAAACCAAGTCTGCGAGAAGTGGGTTAATACATATTGAACTGTTTAACTTAAAACATATCTATTCCACTAGAGAAAAAATTCTATCGATACATATTTTTTTACACAGATTTCATCCCAATTATTTTCGAATATTTTAGCTTGCTTAGAACTATAGCTTATTTGCAGAAATCTTGAGTCGGAATCAAAAAATACGGGAGTTGATAACATCAGTTTCAGCGAAGAAATCCATTTGTCAAATGTTCCGAAGCGAGACTAATATGTTTAGGCGAATTTAAATTTCAGAAAAAAGTTGTTTTTATTTAAAAAATACTTGATACCCTTCATTCGTTATTTTAGGGGTATTCCTTCGCTTATCTCTCTTTCGGATGAAGGAGAAGAGAAAACTGGTGAAAGTAAGCAAGAAGAGAAGAAAGATCCTTGCATTTTACTAAGCAATACATCAAAAAATCCTTGTGGGTCTCAGCGAGAAACTTCGAATTCCTGGCATCTGGTATCAAATTTTCAGTGATTTTTGAAAATGTCTCAAAATATTAAGAGGTTAAATGTAAATTCGAGATGGTTGCCATAAGTTTTGACGATAAAACTTGGGAATAGATTTTCGATTTCTATAGATCAAGCTGATCGATCTGCTTGCGTAGGACATGTATCCTCCATTAATATCCAAAAGTTGTCTCTTCTTATAAATTTAGAACATATTTATTAACTCTCACATCTTTCAGGATGAATCTGTGACATGTGAAAATTCATTTGCACAAATAATGGAAGATGAACAAGCCCGGCAGTTACAAACGATTCGACAAACAAGCTCTCGTCTTTCTGATATAAATATGTGAGAATTTGATTTGTTTTGAATTCATGAAACAATTTTCATTCTGATGTAGTCAAGATGTTAGATGTTTTTCTAAATTGGGCTGAAGACAATAAAACATTGTAGAGTAGAATAGTCTTTTTTAAGGAGCTAACTTCAATCCTGGGTAGCAGATCATTGAGATTTGGTGCGTGATCGTGTGGGAATGAACTTTTCGTGAGAGTAGATCATCTCAGCTCTTGTGCCATAGATACACATTTTAACATGTTTTATGAAATTTAATTTTTCTTTAAATTTCAGAGAACAGCAAGCAATGGTTGAGTTGACAGCGCATTACGAAAGCGAGGCTACGATTCAAGGTGTCTCAATCACAGTTAGCACAGAACATGAGCTTGAAGAAATAAATGATCCACTTTGGGCTGCAAGATCAGCTCATCAATGAACGCCAACTTGATTTTATAACTCCACACATTTATTAAATTCTTTTCTCATCATTCTTCCTACTGCCACTAAAAGATTATAAAATGCAAATATGAGTGGCCTTTGCTTTATGTCACAATAAAGTACAACTTTTTTTCGAATTTGGTTCTGTTTTTTTTCTAATTCAGTTTAGTTTTATTTTCTGGCGATGAATCATCTCAAAATTCTTTTTGTATATAATAGTTTTGTTCAAAAATTGTTAGTAATTGTCGGGTGTGGTTTGATGAATCAGTAATTGGCTTGAATTTTTTCTGTTTATTAAGAATTTGCGCTCCTAGTTTTTCTGTCAAAAAGAAAATCATTATCATAGTCAATAAGGAATTCAATCTAAGATAATGGAGAACGGAAAAATGGATAATGACTGTTGTTAGTCATTTTCCTCCCTTTCGTTCATTATTTTTAATTCATAAGGACATTCATGGTAATAAATGGTGATACCTGAGAATTTATTTAGTTCTGGATACATTGCATTCTGCTCCTTGATTATGTGGTTAATGTGGTGAATTTCCATTGCTCAGGTTCTTGGTTCATGAACTGACGCATCAGTTTCCGTGCATTACATTTCTGAACTTCTTTTTGGTTGTCTGATATAACTTATTCTTAGTTAAAGTCAATCGTTTTTCCGTACTTCATTACTTAATTTTTTGTTTGCCCTTTTTATTACTGAAATGTTTGTTTTTTGCGTTTTTTATCATATGTAGTAACATGGTGTTTATATGCCGAGCGTAGGAGATTTAGTATAGTTTGGTTCCCAGTGATTTGAGATGGATGACAATGAAAGTGAAGTGACAAAGACGGTGGTAGCGTTTGAGTCCCAATGTTATTTGTTCTTGTTTCACTAAAAATTTGTTCTTGTTTTGTTAAAAAGAATGTTTACATGAATTTGATCACATCCGTAATAATTGAGACCTGAACTATTGGAAAAATTTTTCTAGAACTAAATTGATGTTGCCAAAATAATGAAACAGAAAAATAGTTTGCTATTACTCAACTGGTTTTTCGGAAGCAATTCAGCAATATTTTGTTGTTCGGTGGCGATAGTTGTAGGCTGGTACCTATTTTTATGGAGTTAAGTTGGTGTTTGAGGGCATACGTCTTACATAAAGAAATTTATGTGGACCTGGCCACAAAGGAAGTTGTACAATTAATGAAAAGCATACGACTTCAGGAATCTTGAAAAAATCAGCCAGTACCCGCGTTATGATCTTAGAGTAGTATCATCTTATGCCAGCTATGCGCTAGGGCCAGTAATTCCCGTGTTGCCACTGCCATAGGTGCTATAAAACAGTTTCGCAGCAGCTGCCGCATTTTCTACGCTATTGAAATTGATGATTGTTTGTGGTGACGCCGATGTTGCAGATGCTGGTGTCGCCGCTGAATTTGAGTGAAATAGGATTGCTGGGTGTAGTAGTGATGGAGCGATGTTTGGCAGAGGTGCTATCGGTAAGCTGAAATAGTTTTGAAGTTTGTCTTTAAAAACATTTAGAGGGAAGCACAGTGTCTAACGGAGAAAGTGAGTTCAGATAAAAAGAGTTATAATATTACGTTGAGCGTTCAAAAAGCTGAACATTCGTACTAATTATAAATTTGTTCGCAATAAGAAAGGTATGTGATGAGTTACTACAAAAAATTTATTTAAACCTATTTGTGACTGCAATACTTCCGGAGAAACGTTCTGATGCATCACCAATGTGTTGCATATTTGAGGCAAAAATGTGTGATCGATGAATATTCATCGCACTTGAACTATCAACGTCACTTGCCGCTTGACGTTTCCACTTATTTCGCCTATTTTGAAACCAGATTTTCACCTACAATAAATCATTGTTATACACTGATGCCAAATAATAATATATAATAAATAAAATACATAATGTGGAGAATAATTTATATATACTGGTGTGGCCAGAGTGATTGAAGATAAATCATTTTAGTCATAATTATATTGCTGATAACAGCTGTCATAATATGCTGATAATAGAATGTAAATTGCATGTGATCACTACTTATTAGTCATAATGAGCAGTATCGAATAGATAGCATGTTAGCCTTTTCTTGTTTATAAGATGATGATTGTACACCGAAGATGTAAAGTTTGTATCATTAGTGTCCTCAGTTTCATCTTTGAAGATTATCTGAGGAAGAGTTTTAAATGTCACTAGACAGGGAATGAATTGTATAACGAGTGAAAAGTATCAGAATGGAAACAATGAAGGGTATTATTTATGTGATTTGATTTGTGGAACTGATCTGTAGAAAATCTAACATCTAAGACATTAGCGAGAAAGTCTTGCCACCCAAATTTCAGAAAAAACGAGTAGTAAAATTGCAGATCTGTCTTACGGAATATTTTTTATTAAAAAAGAAAAGAATTTTGAATTTTCTACAATAACAAAATCTTGTAAGTTGCTATTGAAACTTCACTAATTATTATGTTTTATTTACCTGTGTTTCGCTAAGATGTAAAGTCGAAGCCAAATATGCACGTTCTTGACTGGACAAATATCGCTTCATATCAAAGGTCATTTCCAGCCGGGACACTTGTTGACGACTGAAAACTGTTCGAGTTTTCTTCTTGCGTGGAATGGTAGATCCAGATAACAAAATGGTGCTTTCATCGTCACTTGCACGTATTGCGATGTCGTCACCATCATCGTCACCATCATCATTATCATCGTCGTCATCATCACCATCATCATCATCATCATCGTTATCATCGTCACAGTCACTGCCCAATTCGTCGACTGCATCGGTCATTGTTTTTGAATTATCAGTTACCTTTGATTGCCGTTTCGAAATATGGAAAAACGGAAGTCAGAATTAAAATGAAGACATACAAGGATCAAAGATATTTTCACCTAATTCCAGACCTTTTTGAAATCATCATTCTACAGCAATCGAAATACACTCAATTCGCTTAAAACTCCATGATAAAACAATTTGTGAGTATTAATCAATCATTTTGAGAAAAATTACTATGAATTGTTTTTTGATTATGATTTTTTGCTTCTAAACTAATTCTTTACAGTTCTTGTCAGAATCCTGTCCCTGTAAAATTTATAGCATTTATTAAAAAATATTTTTTATGCCTCACCTATCTTTAAAACCAAATAGTATCGAAAGTTACTGGATAAGACCTAGTAGGAATTTTTATGTTAAAGGGATTTTAAATTCTCTAAAAGCTTAAATAAAGGAATCATCTAGGTTTCGAAAAGTTTCGGGTTGATTTATTTTAAAACTGCTGTTTAAAAATGTGAAAGTGTGTTTTAATTTTTAACTTTAAAAATGATGAGCATACCAAATGAGTTTCTGGTGAACTTCCAGTAACACTGTTACCGTCTGGAATTACCTGAATTGTTTCATATTGTAGATTTTTGTTTCGCTGTGAATAAGCCGATACTAACTGGAAGAGATCCTTCGTGGAAGCTGATACTAAAATTATTCAACGATAACATTTTCAGGTTAATAATACAAATAATGACAGTGAATAACATGTTGCATAATTAAATTAAAGGTAAATAAATCATTAAAAGTCTCTTTCACTTTTGAATCTCTCCCTTCATCTAACAATTGAAATTTTGGGGATGGATGCAGGAAGAAACAGGAAATTTTAAAAGCTAGATTAAGAGAATTTACATAATCATAAAAGTGTTCTCCTCTTCAATAATATCGTTAGAGGAAATGAACTCTACGGAAGTGAATTGTTTGATGATGAGCCATCTAGAATTCGCATCTCAAATTTGCACCTTTAACAAAGTTTATTTGTAACTCTCTTCTTGTAGCAGTTACTGAGTTAGAATATTTAAATATTGGACAGTTTATGATGTATGGGTGCGGCTGTACCAATAATGCAGCTTGCTTTGGTGATCTTTAACGCTATCTGCTTCATAGGGATATCTATGAAGAATGCCCCGAGACACTCAACAAGCGACATTGGGGGATCATTTTGAATCTTTGAAAGGATTAACTTTGAACCTAAATGACCTCAATTTGCATAATAAGGCAAATATGAAAATTAAAGAGCATCAAAAGAATCAAGGATAAGAGGAATTATTTTGTCTATGCTTTGATGAACATAAACGCTTCATTTCCTCAAAAATATTGGTAATGAATAATTCAAAGTCAAACACTTTATTACATTGCTTTTTTTTATTAATACTAAAATCATTTAGTTTTTATGGCAACTAGAATATTCAGGGCAGATCAATTTATTAATAGGTTGAATGAAGAGAGTTATTTCAAGTTGCAAAAAATGCGGCTGATTTCTTTTTTAGGTGATTTACTTGTTTGAGTAGAAATCAGTTATCTGCTAGCTCTAAGTCTTATTATCATTATCTTGTTGGCCGTATATCAAAAATTAATTCTTTTTTTGAATTCAATGAATGGAATGAAGGAATACGGTAATTTCGTTGACAATGCGCAACAGATTACTATATACAGCTTCTTATGGATATTTTAAAATGGTTGCGAAGTGAAAATTATGAAAGCCTTTTGTTCAAAGTCAGAAATGAACTGAACAATTAGAAGGGTGTTGGAAAAAGAGCGATATTGAGAAGGTAATAAATTTAAGGATAACTCAGTGAATTCAATGTCTACACGCATCATTAACGAACACAGACATGGCTCACATCTGTGTAACACATTTCCCTGTTGTTGATAACTTCCCACTATTGAAATATTGAAATATTATAATTTTATGTCTTATTTCAGATTTTAATAATTCTAAGTATTATTAAAAGCATTATCATCAAAATTTTACTACTTAAAGAGAATTAATTCTTAAATATCACATTAGAAATAAATGAAAGTTTAATGTACAGTGACCACTGAACCTTATAACATTTCTTAAAATTACAGTAATAGCCTCTGACCGGTAATTATCTGATTATTGGAAGTAATCCGTCGTCAAAGATGGCTCACTTTCGAACAAGAGAGAAAGGCTCATCGTAGCAGCGATCACAATATCCCGCTTCCCACTGTGTTCAGCCAAGCAAAAAAAAGAAAGAAAACAATATTCAAATTAATTATGGCAAGCTAATTAGTGATGAGCGTATAATGAAAGTGATCCACTAATAAATAAAATTTCAATTTTCATTGGAATTAAAATCACTTTCATTTTTTATGATAATGAAGTTCTTAAAGACTATGGACTACAACAGTTAGATTTATCAAAATAAAAAGATTAATTTTCATACCAGATAGACTAAATAAGATTTGAATTAAATTAAAATTTTTGCTTTGTATTTAAGCGTTTGTATTTTTTATAATTTTGGATTTATCAATGAAAATCTTGAAGTACAAACTAATAAATTCAATGAAATCGATAAGTTGAAGACAAAATAATAGATTTGTCATCTTTGAATAATTTTTATAGAGAACAACATTAAGGCAGAAAAAGCAGGACAAAAATGTTAAATAATTTTGATGTCACGAAAAAAGGTTTTACACAAACTACTTAATCAAAAAAAAAGATAAATAGCTAATTTAAAGCAACTAACATTTTGTGAATTAAATTTTCTAAAAATTAATTTGCAAGCACAACAAATTCAGAGTGGAATGAAGAGAAGCAGTACATAAGAGTAATGCTCCATGTAATGATGAGATTTGCTCATTGTTACATGGCTACTGAATTAATTAGGTGATGAGCAACGGCAAAGAGTAAGTAAAAAAAAAAGAAAAATTGTATGGGAACATCGGGAAGTTAATTTGTCGGCTTAATATTTTGCAAAACTAATATGATTTCTTCGAAAATATAAACATAAGAAATGAAGAGATAAGAAGATAACAATCTGACTACTATAATTATTCCATTGTATTTATCTGACACATGTTTTTCTACTTGTCTGCTGCATATGTTGAGATATTTGTTATGAATGCCTGAATGGATGATGATGTTGTAATGAAATCATCCCGAAAATTATCCGAATGAGTGGAGTTACCGTGTCCTTTGTGAAGTACCGACTTATTTCATTTAATACCCAAATGATATGAAGTATGTTCAGGTTCTTTTCCTTTCTTGACTTAAACATTTTTCCTACCATTTTCGTTCTTTTCTATATTGCATTCATGCGGCAACGGAGAAAGGAATAAAAAAGAGAAAAGAGGAGCGGCAGTTTCTCAGTTAGAAAGATATACTTCAAAGAAATATCTTAAAATAATTGGATAAAAATAATGGTCTTCCACTAACCGTATTCTTAAATTCTCAAGTTATCAGAAAAGTAATATGAGATGTTTATTCCAACAGAGTGGTGCTATAGAAAAAAGGTGAGAAAAGGTTATTATACAAAATATTTTTTTTTATTATAGGTTTCCTGGTTCTATTAGAATCTTTTTTTCTGCAAAGCATTCTAATGTCCTCTATTATAATTTTATTGAATTACAAGTATGCACTGATTTTATTTGGAAAAAAAATTGAAAAACTGAAGAACTGTTAAAAACACATCAAAGCTACTCACTTATTTCATGAACTCTTTCTGTATGTTTTTTGTTATCACTATGTGCCAAATTATGTTGTTGAGCAATTGAGGGACGAATTGTAGATAACCAAGGTTGAAACCACGGATTATGTGTCGACTGTTGTAAGATACCTTTAAATTTTTCATATATTTAAAAAATTTCAATTTATTTTTATCCGGATCCCAAGATTTTTTTACACATACACTTTCTTCGCTTATTTGAAAGCTAGATGAGAAGTTCATTATTTTAAAACGATGGTTAGTTCCACCAGAAATTTGAATTTCCTATTAATTGAATAATTACAGTTGAATAATGATAATTTAAAGTTACCGCTATGAAGATATCTTGATAACTGAGAACTGATGCACGATGTTCCTTCATCACTAATACTCGCTGCTACAGGAAGTGAGACCGAAACAATTCCCGTTTTGGTAGCAGAAGTAGTGATACAGTTTTTCGAGGCCACATTTTCAATCCTAAACATTTCAAATTGCACCTCTAAATTAAGCCAATCAAACATTAAAAGTTTTTTGTAACTGTACTGAAAAACATTGAAAAAACTGAAATATTGAGCGTTGTGCTAATATCAAAAAGTTCTTTAGACTGTTAAAATTTTTAAAACGGCAAAATTGATTTTAAATATCTTCAGCGTACCATTCACATAACTCAATTATATTCATGCATGTTCAATATTTCTTATACGTAAAATGTTGTAAATGATGCAATGAAAATGCTCATTATTATAATTATTATTACTGAGATGAAGCGATAACGAGCACATATACATGAAGTTCGCCATTTAATGCGCCTAAGTAATGCTTTATTTTGGAATACACGATGCTAGCAGTTAGCTCAAATTTACAAATGAGAATTTGATAGGTCGTTTTACCGATAAGTAAAGACTCAGAATTATTGTAAAAAATTTTCCTTTATTTCTCTGCCTAATTAAATTTTTTTCTAATTCTTCCTATGATATAGGATATACTTATTGAATAAGAAACTTGGATTATTATAAAATAATAAATTAACAGCAATTAACAAAATTTTACATGTCAGCAATTAAATAAATTTTTAAAAGAAAATATTTGTTTGATAAGCAAAATATCATATATTTTTTTCATGTTTACATATTCTTGCATACAGGTAAATATTTCATTTACATGTTAGTTCGGTTTGTTGAATGTTTGTCGCTCAATATATCTGAGATGGAAAACCTGCATCGATTCCTCTTTGCACCTTCTAATGGATTATTCCTTCTCTCCTGATGACTACCTAAAATTAGCCACTTTCAAACTGTAGAAAGAAGGTGTGCCTATGTAGCATGAAACTTTCTTAAACATTGATGATTCGATTTCGGGATGAAATCCAAATAACTTCATATCGTAGCATGTCATACTTGAAGTAGATTTAACAGTCTCTTCAATTGTATTATAAATTTTGCTTTGATCGGCACGTATCCAATGCTGAATTTTGTTTCCTTTTTCATCGCATTTGCCACTTTCACTGTCAGCCATCATTTTCAGTTGTACACCAAATTCTGCATAGTCAAAATTGAAAAAATGCGGTTTTGATAGATAATTTTATAAATTATCTATCAAATTCATGTTTTTTCAAATTTTTTCAGGTTTGAAAATCGGGGAAATCAGGCTGATTAATATGAAACAATACATAAAATCTGCATTTTTGATTTTTTCTCTTTCATGCCTCTTTTTCATGGTTTTTTCTGTTTATTCACAAACTTACTGATTTCCTAGCAATCATTTTAGCAGTACATAAAAGATAATCTTAATTTGTGCTTCATTAGCTTAATAAAATGAAATCAAAATGGAGTTTTTTAATGGGCCAAAAAATGTAGAAATGATAAGGTTTGACTAAACATAAAACTGTAGAAATTTTCGAATTATTAGTTAAAACCAAAAAAATAAATGATCGGAACATTTCGAAGTTTAGCCAATCAAAATTCAAAAGATGCGACATAAAGACTTTTTGATTTGGAAAAGGAAGAACTGAAGCTATGAGCTGACAAAAGTATTGTTATTGTACCTTTACCATTAACAAAAGGATTGGATTAAAATGAATTGGACTGGATCAAGAAGAAAGATGAGAAGTGCGCTTTGCTGTGTCAGCAATAATGATGGGGCAGTAACAGGTAATTAATTGGTACCTTAGTGGTATTGTGAGGATTGGATACATTAGCACAGTAGATCACTAGTAAGCAATTAGAACAGGCGATTGCGATTAGTCTCTCAATTTATGATTTAATCAGCCCTTTGCACTTAACTTGTATTCAGGTGTGAAAGGCAATACTAATATTATTCATTCTTGAGTTAATACTATAGAATTCAAAATTACCATAATGAAAAATTTATAATTCATTCAAAATGCTTATTGCAAAGATATTTTTCTCTAGCATTTAATAGAATTAGTCTTACAGAATGTTATTGTCAGACCATTCGGTTTTCAAGTCAAGTCTTATAAGATGTTTATTGTCATTTTGATTTTTCGTTTAAGTGTTTTTTTCCAAAATACCACAAAATATCGTATAACCATTCACAACATCATATTTTTTAACTTTATTAAGTTTAAATCTTACTTCAAACTACTAGTAATTATTTGGAAGAATTATAGAGTTTATAAAATTTAATATTATAAAAGAGCATTACATCAAACTACAATACTTTTGGGAAATTGTTTTATAAATGCATTAATTACAATATATGGAATGGTTTCCCAAAAAACTCATATTGTGCATTTACTGCTTTTATAAAGAGTGGCAAATTTAAAAAAATGTAATTTTCAAATGATACAGAATAATGAGCAGATAGCGAATTTGTCTGGAAAGTTATTAATTGAAGAAAGAAGCTGAAGAATGTTATAAATGAAAGGGAAAGGATATGATGAATGGATGAATGAAAAGAAGAAAACGAATTCCTGAATTACTGCGAGTCGTTTTACTCAGAAGATTTTGAGTCAAAAATTAATCTCAATAAGAAGTGCCATCGCTTTGTTCATATTGTCAGGAGGTGGGCCTGTGCCAAGTTGTGGGCGTGCCTTTCATATTTCATTCGTTGGGAGCAATTACAAATGCATCTCACTTCATCTCATGGATTGGATAATGCGAAAGGATTGTAAAATTTAATAAGTTTGGAAATTAAATTCAATTTTTCATTTTCAAACTCAAATTTATCTTACACTTATTCTTGATAGTGTTGCTTTAAATGTTATAAATTAAAACATCAATTTTTTTAACATGTAGCCGAAGATAATTAAATTTTAGAAAAGTACTTTCTATAACATTCATCTAGAAATACTTATTGTTATCTAAATTCTTCCAACATATAACTGTACAAACTTGATTTGTCTTATGATTTCTTGGAGAATCATCAAAATGATATCGATGGGAGCTACACGTTATTTAATAAACAAAGTTAGCCTGACTAAAATTCTGGATTGCTCGCTTTCAAATAAATTTGCTTTTGACAAATGTTTATGATTCTCGAACACATAACTAATTGCTATCACATGCAAAATTTTTGAAAATGAATAGTCATTTTGTCTGCCACAAATAATATTTTCTTTTAATAGTATGAAGAAAATACTTTTAAAAAATTTTTGTCACACTAAAGCTCTGCTACAGTAAAGAGAAATAGTAATAAATGAAAAATAGGGAAATAAAACAAATTAATGGAATATAATTGATCGGTAGTCCAAATTGTTACGGTTTGTTTGCATAATTATCTCTAAAGCGCTCCAACAAACAAATCGTCTTCGAACACCGGAACAGTGGTTATTATCACTTTACATTTTCCATATTAATGTAAATGAACTAATGAGAAAATGCCATTGCGTGTGAGCCCTTTATTAGACACTTTTTTTTGCGGATATCATAAGTAATTGATGAATAAAAAATATAAAATTTCAATTTCAATTAAACAAACTTTCAAATTTTTTAATTAGTAAATTATCGAAGCATTAAGATTCATTGAATTATCAAGAGTTTTATTTTTTATTTCAGTTAAAAATTTTTTTAGTACATTATCTAAATTTTTTTTCACCACTATTGATGGTTATTTAATCCTATCGATAGCTTAGAAAGCTTTTTTTCAGAAAGCTTTCAAATTAGAACAAATTGGCACGTTGTGTGTTTCATCACTCAATTTGTACAAAGTCAAAAACATTAAATTACAAATCACGAAGTAGATTGTTATTGATTGACAAGTATTTTGCTTGTTTGATAAATCTTGCTTATACTGATAGGAGGTGTAGAGATCTGAACTTCAATTCTACTTTCAAGGAACTAATAATGAGAGGAAATGAAAAAAACTATAATTTCTAAGATAACAAAATTAGGAAGAGTGCCCAAAATTTAAAGAAATTTAGTTCAAATTTGTATGACAAACGCGTTCTTTTTCAAATTTTAGTAATCAAATGATTATTTCGTAATTTTGAAATCAATTAAACTAAAAGCGAAATTTACAATACTCGATGGATGAGCAGCGGATAAAAGTGAATGAATCAATATCAGACACTAATTGTTTTGAGAAAGAAATTGTTTTTGGACGTGGAAAGAAACGTCACAATTTTTTCTAAAGTGGTTTATCAACACATCAAGTCATCTCCCCAAAGAGCTAATTTAAAATGGTTTTTAAGTGTTAGTAATGGTAAATCTACTACAACTAATGTGGTCATCAATCAAATATGTGGTCCGAAGAATTGTTTTCCAGAAATTGGATTTAGAATTAAAAGTGAATATTTTAGTTGGTAAATTAAAAAAAGGAGTGGGCAAGTAGAAATGGGAGTATAATTAGAACTTTTCGATTGCAGTTACATGAATGGAACATCGAAGCAATTAGTTACAAATGCCTCAGGCTACCTACTATATCACTGCTACTTTAACTCAGTTTTGTAACTTCAATTTTCATCACTTCTCGCTGCTCCACAATTACTTATGTCAGCACCTTTCCTGCAATCAATCAAATCTATTTATTTCAAAGTGCTTTACCTTTTTCTTAATTTAAGGAATATTTTGGAATTTTGAAACTGAGAAAATTTTTTTAACTGTTTGAAAAATTAAAATAATAATATTAACCAAAAGGCACTAGTCCCTGAATTCCGGATAACTTCTTAATTTTATTATAATGAAAAGAATTAACGAAAAGACATTTTAATAATAAATGCTCGACCGAAACATGTGTCGTTTAATTTACCGTATGACAGTAGGCAAATAACGAAAAAGAATGGAAGGAACTGAGGACTGGAAGAGGAAAGGGATGATCAAACAGTTTTATCCATAAAGAATAACACGGAGGGAAGTGAATTGGAGATTGCTGCGCAAATGGAGACGGTTGGGTTGATATAGTAGCGAATACACAGAAACCAATTATACAATTCGGTCATGTTAATTTAACACATTAAAAGATGCTTTAGCCGAGCTCCAATTCTTAATCTTCCAATATTCTTTTTTTCGGAATATCACTTTCTGTTATTTTAGTCTTCGCAATATTATATTCCTGCAATTAATAGTAGTATAATAATGAAATTGTGATAACGATAAGGGTCATTTGTAATGAATGTTTATTCTCAATATTTTTCCTCCATTAATTTTGACTCCATTTAATATCAATCCAAAAACATAAATGTTGAAATCAGTCTTTGAACATATTGACAATATTGATTATTTCGGGTTTTTTATGATATTTTTTTTTACTTGCAACTCTTTTATCTTTTATAATAAATTGAACTATTTGACCTAAAAAAAATCTAGAAAGTAAACGATGAGGAATATTTCTTCATTGGAATCATCTAGGATTTAATTAATTCTTGTGTTTCTGAACGAAAAAAGATGTTAAAAAAGGATAGAAATTAGTCCGCAAAAGTGAATGCAATCTGAAAAATATTAATATTCACTCGCTATTAAGGATATTTAAGTGAGACGAAGATATGCTAATTTAGTTGATGGGCTCAGCCTCTGAGATGTCATGTCAAATCAAATTCGAGCTGTTTGCTGTGCCTGTATCTGATGTGTAGGCCTAATTATTGTCATCAGTGCGTTCCCTCACGATGATTTCCTTCCTGAACTAATGGTAATGGGATCCTGAATATCATAAATTATCCAGATGATGTTATCATCAGTACTCTGAATCCCAAAACCTTTCGACTGGAAATTCGTCATTATCCGTGGAATTTTACTGGAAAAAAGTCATTTTTAGAATAATTCCCCAATATCTTTGACAGAAAGAGACGTTATATGAATTAGCTTTGGAAGCTATTTCCAATACCTAATTAGTCCACCACCAAATTTAAGAATAGTATAATTTAGAAAACCATTAAATAATTGTGGCCTTTGTTTATCAAAATAGTATGCAGTCAAACCTATGTATTATTGAATCCCTTATTGTAATGTTTTATTTTGAAAATCAGCAAAATAAATAAAATTCTATTAAAAGTTTATTCAGTCTTCGAGAGCGTGATCGATCAACAGAACTCGTTAGATTGGTGGAATGGAAATTTTGGTGACATTCCCCACTAATGGTAAGTACACATACGCATACACATACACATACATACAAACACAGACGTATGTAATTCATTACATGCACAGAAGCATCTTAAAATGTATCGCTGATTTCTACTCCGTCCAGGTTGACAAATCCGCTTTTGAGGAAATTTTCCTGTCCATTCTGAAGATGACGGAGCAAATCTATTTATGCACATAACTTCTCAAACTTTTTCCATACGGTTAGCCAAAAATCCATCTGGTCAGTTCCCAACCTGACCTCACGTCAATCAATCTCCCATAGCGTCATCTCTCAGTACCTCCAACTTTCATGGATGAGATGTCGTTTTAATGTCGCCACAGGCAAGACAGTGTATTACTTTGATGAGTTTGGTTTGATGTTTCGTAATGCACGTTTGTTTAAAGGGATGGGGTGAAAAGAGAGAGGGAGTTTTCGGGTCTCGGGGAATCTCGGAGAAGTTAATTGGAACAGACTTTTACTTCAGTGATATTTTCAAGGAAGGACATAATTTCTCCATACTTTATTTGTAGTGAATAGAGAAGTGATTATGGATAAGGATTGAAATTGATTTACTCAGTGATAAATTTCCAGAAACACACTGTCCTTGTCACCATTTTTTCATCACACTTTAAAGTGATACCCATTTGAACGGGGAGGACGATTGCTGTTTTTTCCTCTTCCTCCTCTTCCCGTTTTTTCTCAGCTGTAATAAAATAGACTGCTTAGTGGCAATTACAATAGGCGACAAGTGTGACATCTGTAATTTTGTGCTTTTTTTGTTAAATTTATTCTAGCTTAGAAGCAAATGCCGGCAATTTACAATTTCAAAAAGATAACGGTGGTTCCGTCCGCTGCGGTAAGTAATTATTGTTAAGGTTTGAGTTGCAGTTATTTAAATGCCAGAATATTAGTATATTTTAGATATGCTATCGAAAAGGAAATAATTTTGCATGACGTTTGATTACATTCAAGACCACATTAGATTTGTTTTTCAGGATTTGAAGGAAATAGTTCTTTCTAAGACACAACGGAAAACACCAACCGTGGTTCGTCGTCATTTTGCAATCAGCCGGATCCGGTCATTTTATACACGAAAGATTAAATTTTTGCAACAAGTTTTGCATGATAAATTGACACAAATTATCGATGAATTTCCAAAAATGGAGGTAATTCCGTAGTTTTTTTCTTATCGCTCTGCTGATTTATTGTATCTTTTTTTGCTGATAATAGCTATAAATCTCCTTGCTAAATAAAGTGTTTGGATTGGTTAATGTGAATTGAAACAGAATGTAGAAATATTGGCTTTTGGATTTTTAGAGGATGCTTTTGAATATTTTGAATAGCCTTTCAGGAGGTTCATCCATTTTATGCCGATCTCATGAACATTTTATACGATAAGGACCACTACAAGATTGCTTTGGGACAAATGAACACTGCTCGTCATTTGATCGATGGGTAAATTTTAGCAGTTTTTATTTTCACTGCGTTGTCATTTATGTTGATTTGAATTTATTATAATAAAAAGGCATTTCAGTATTGCACGAGAATATGTTCGCCTAATGAAATATGGCGATTCATTATATCGGTGTAAAATGCTAAAACGAGCAGCACTTGGACGAATGGTAAAGCTACTAAAGCGCCAGAAATCAAGTTTTGATTATTTGGAGCAAGTGAGGCAGCATCTTTCTCGTTTACCAACAATTGATCCAAACACGAGGTATGTATAAAACAGTTATTTATTGATATACTTTCCGTAGCAATGATTAATAAACAAAAAAAAAATATTATTGGTGCCAAAGTGGGAAAAGTTTGCATTGTTAATGTGACATCGAATTTCAGGACATTAATACTTTGTGGTTTCCCAAATGTTGGTAAATCGTCATTGATGAATTTGTTAACTCGTGCTGACGTTGAAGTACAACCTTATGCATTCACCACTAAAGCTCTTTATATTGGACATCTTGATTATAAATATCTCCGTTGGCAGGCCAGTGCTAATTCTTTATTCCTAATTAGAGAATGTTTGATAGAAGTATAGGGAAAAAATTGTACTGTTTCGAAAGAAAATGTATGATATGTGTAAGTGTGAAATATATTTAGATTATTATAGTTTTAGGTTATTGATACACCTGGTATTTTGGATCAACCTTTAGAAGAGCGTAATACAATTGAGATGCAAGCGATCACTGCACTTGCACATTTACGTGCTGCAGTTTTGTTCATTATGGATATAAGTGAAACATGTGATCATACGATTGAAGAACAAGTAAGAAATCTGATTCGATATCGTATTTATACATTGCTTTTCAGGATTGTTAACTTTGATTGGGTTTTTTAGGTAGCACTGTTTGAAAGCATTCGTCCATTATTTGTAAAGAAACCAGTATTAATTGGCTTAAATAAGGTGGATATTGTAAAGCTTGATGAACTAAAGCTGGAGAAAATGGAGCAACTGAAAAGATTGGAAGACAGTTGTTTATCTATGTTTGAACTTAGCGCTGTTACACAAGAGGGAATAATGGATTTCAGAAATACGGTATTTTTTTTTACATTTTTATTATACCATTATCATATTTATCTAGCTAAATTAATTTCAGTAAGAGAAGTAATTGAAATTCCTACCAGAATTATAAAGTAATGATAGAATTGTAAAGTGAGCATAGGATAAACTAATGTAAGGCTATCATTACTCATCTAATGCAAAATATATTAGATGATATTAATGCTGAAAGTGAATTTGTTTTTAGTGTGTTAGCTTTGTATGCATCACTTTGCTTGTTTTCAACCAGCTATTTAGAGTTCTTTTGGTAAGAAATACAACTTGAATTGTCGAAGAAGTAAGAAAAAAGGACAATGTGCTTTTGTTTAAAAAAGAAAAAGATGTTTACCGTTTAGGCGTGCAATCATCTTTTGACACAACGTGTTGAAAACAAATTGCAGTCGAGGAAGTTAGCAGTTGAAGATGGTGTGTTAAACCGTGTGTTTGTTGCTTATCCTGTTCCAAGAGATGATAAAGTATGTTAATTTTTGTGGAATTTAAAAGTTTTTCTAGTTTGCTGTTATCTGCCACTATTGAATTTCAGGTACGTGCACCGTATGTACCGGAAGCAGTTATAAAGAAAAAGTTTTGGGGTAGTAATAATACCAATAACGAGAAAGTTGCGAGAATACGAAAGTTAGAGCGCCAAATTGAACTGGAAATGGAAGACGAATATATACTTGATTTGAAGAGTAAATTTTCTGTTTAAATCTGTTTTTTCACGATTCTTATATAGATTAATTTATATAGGTTACAAGACTAGGAACAAATATATAATTGCTTTTGCAGAACATTATTTACTGAAGAACGATGAAGAAAAATACGATGTTGTGCCCGAAATATGGGAAGGACATAATATTGCCGATTTTGTTGCATCGAATATCAAAGATATGTTAGAGTCAATCAAGAAAGAGGAAGAAGCAAAGATTCAAGCCGGGTATGAGATTTTTTTAATTTATTGAGGAATTTATATTTTTTGAAAATTTGCACAGCTTTTGTTGACGTTAGGGAATTTTTGCTATAGCTCTATAAGATGTAATATTTCAGATACTATGATGAAGATTTGATTTTGGATGATGATAAGACGAGAAAATTGCTTGAAAATGCCGAAAAAATCATGGAAAGAGAGAGTCGGCTGAAAATGGTAAAATGGAAAATGATAGAAAAGCTTATTTTATCTTTTATATCAATTCAATTACTTTATGATCTCTTTTCATACTTTAAGCACAGCTATTTAGACGGTTTATTTAAATCTCAAATTTACAGGCTTCACAAGTTAAAAAGAGCATTACGAAACCACGTTTAAGTCGTTCCGTGGTAAGAAAACGGAATAGAACTATGGCATGTTTTAAAGAACAGTTCCGGGATCTTGGTGTTGATATTGATCCATCACAGTTGAAGAACTTGGCTAAAGAACAACTGAAAGAGCCTACTGTCAAAAAAATACGGGTGGGAAAAAGTCCAAACCTGGTTGCTAGTCGACCGCCTAGTCGTGATATCCAGGGTATAAAGGATGACGAAGTTAGCATTTTTTTTTTTTTTTCATAGATCAGTGTGCATATAAAACAGTAGCAAGTTAAAAAAGAGCATTATCTGAGATATTCGGATATGCATCCTCGTTTCTATGAGAAGAAGATCTTTCCGATGATGTACGTCTGTGCTGTTGGTTGGTTATTTGGTGAGGAATTTTGCTAAGTTAATCAAATTTTAATTTAGATGCGAGAAATGACGAAGAAAGTTGGACGAAAGAAGCAGAGAAATTTGCAACACGAAGCAAGGAAAGGTGAAGCTGACAGGCATATCTTTGCCAAACGTCCGAAACACTTGTTTTGTGGCAAGCGTGGGCTCGGGAAAACAGATAGGCGGTAATCAGTGTACTGATCCGTTACTGTAATGATGACATACAACAATATCAGACAGTCCTATTTCGATGGATTTGAAATGATTTTGCTATTTATTGCACTCTTATAATATTTGGTATATAGTTAATTATTTGAAAATAAAGTTTGTTAATATATTGTATTTTCCTCACATTTGTATTTTATATGAATAGTACATTGAAGTACTTAATTTGGTCCCAGTTTTGATTATATCATTATTGTGAGTTAGTCATTTATTAACTTTGTTGGTACTCGTTAGTTTCGTTTTTAATGATAATAAATGTGCCTGATGATCGAAATTTACTCACTGCCATAGTCAATCCCATTGAAAAATGTCGAAATCAAAAGAGTGTTGAAGTTATTTGCGAGTGTTTTAGCCTTGTTCTGTTATACATGCACTTCGTTTTTACTTTTATTTTTCGAGATTTTGATGAGACAGAAGGAGAAATTGGAGGACAAGAACAATGCACTCTCCGCAAAACAAGGCGAAGTCGATTGCAGTGAAGAAGTAGAAACTCTGATGACAAAATCTGTTAGTTTTGTTCTTTCTTATTGTAATTGCAATGTGATGAATGAATGGAACGTTATATTTATTGGGTTGGTAATTATATTGGTTAATTAATTAGCCGTTTAGATGATGAATTGCGTGTGCTGCAGTTATGAAGGATAGCGTTTTTGGCTTGTATTTTTTTGAATGCTTTTAATAGTTGGTTGTTTTAGCCGAGAAAGCAGCGTCGTCCATGGCGAAATAAAGTTCGCAAGAAAGCTGCTAAGGAAGCGAAAAGAAAACTGAGGGAAGAAAAAGGTTGTTACATGTATATATAATGATCACCACGAGAACAGTAAATACACGATGCGAATTTCTTTTCTTTCTATTTACATTTTATAATTTGTTGTTTTAGATATTGAACATTCCATTCCCTTAAGTGATGTGCAAATGAGAAAAAAAAAGAAGAAAAGTAAAGTTAAGAAGACTAAATACCGTGACGGCCTAAGTGAAAATGGAGCATTGAATAGAGAAGAAATAATTGACGTAGAAGAAATGAATTCTTCGTTATTTCGATATATCAATGAGCAATTATATACTATGAGTGGTGCGGAAGCTATGGAACTGTTCCGGAAGGATCCGCAGTCTTTCGAATTGTACCATAAAGGATATCAGAAACAGGTTTGCTAATGGGAATTGTACAAACCAATGCATATGTGATTGTTCAAAGTGTAGTAAGAGGAAATTTTATTGTGTAATGATTTACCCATTTCTATTAAAAGCATGCTGACTTGTTTGAGCCCATTTACAATCAATCTAATGTGCAAATTAGTATAATCGATATTTTGAATCAAAGGCTTCTGATAAATGTTATGAAGATATCAGTGAATCGATGATATTTACAAAGAATAAACGTCGGATTATTATGCATGCTTAGAAAATGAAGGTAGTTAATTAAAAATGAAAATAATATTTTAGATTAATAATATAGTGTTTATAGGTAAAGAAATGGCCGTGTAATCCTGTTCATATCATTATTCAATGGATAAAATCGCTGAAACATGATGGTTTAATAATTGCTGATTTGGGCTGTGGAAGTGCAACGATTGCTGAGAAATTGTCACAAATAGCCACCGTACACTCTTTCGATTTGGTTGCCACGAATGATCGCATTACGGCGTGTGACATGTCAACGGTACACTTAATTAGTCTTAACGTTATGAGTAGCATAATTGGACTAGGGACATTTAATATTTCCTCATATTTTCTATTATTCCTATACTGTTATACATCTATAAATTCACTGTTAATCTCGTATGCATAACAGAGTTACTATTTTACTCATTTTGTATGGAGTTGTAAGCACACTATCCTCAACAAATACGGATTTCAAAAATCGACATTTTTTCTTTAATTTAAAGGTCATTCCAGTGATCATGAGAAGACTGGTAGAGGAAATCTTATGTCAAACTGCTTCGAGACGTAAAATATATTTTGTCTATCGAACGATTAACTATCAGCAGTGATTTTACAATTACGCCTTCAGTCATTGAGCATGAATTAGACTTACTTAACGGTGCATTTAATTTAACCTTTTTTTTTTCTAATTGAAGTATGTTTTTATATAGGTCCCGCTACACAATGAATCAGTGGATATTGTTGTTTTTTGTCTTTCATTGATGGGAACCAATCTGAACGAATATTTAAGGGAAGCGAATCGAATATTGAAGAAAGGGTTTGTTATCACTTCATATATTATTAAATAATGACATGGAAGTATTGTACTTATTAGTTCTTGAAATTAATCAATTTAATTTTATTGGACCCAATTTATGCTTATCTTCAGTGGTTTTTTGAAAATAGCCGAAGTTGCCAGTCGATTCATAAGTGTAAAACAGTTCGTGCATGCCATAACAAAAATGGGATTTGATATGACTGGAAAGGTTCGTTGATTTTGGTCCGGAATTATAGAAAGGAGTACACATTCAGATGGTTATCTTATCATTTATTAAAAAGTTTATAGATGATAAAAGATGGTGGTTATTTTGTTGTTTTGGAATTTATCAAAACTGGTAAAGTGATGCAGAAACGACCTATTGGGTTGAAATTGAAGCCTTGTTTGTATAAAAAGCGATAACTCCTCAAATCGTATGTTGATCGTTATAACACATTATGTCAAGGTTCTTTGTTCAATTTTGTTTAGAGTTCATCATAAGACAGGATATTCTGTTAGGAAGTTTTGAGGTGCTTTTAATATATCGTTGAATTGGTAAATGGTTTAACTTTATGTTGTACCACAGTGCAGTCTAAAACTTATCCAGTATGCCTTGTGTAACAAGTGAAAGTTGTTGCATTATAAAATTTTACTTGGCTATTATCATTCCATGGCTTTTAGTAGCACTGAATGTTTTTCATTTTTTATCAGTAAGAAATCTTTCGGAAAAGTGAGTTTCTTTCCTCATTGAGAATAATAAGCGATTTTTATTTTTGGCTGCTTTTTCCGTAATAGAAAGCATATTTCTCCACAGGAGTTCTGTGGAAAAATATGCTTAAAGTAAAGGGTTCCTGCAAAATGGATGGAAGAGTTTCAATAATAAAACTGTTAAACAATCACACGGACATGCTTATTTCGGTTGAAAGGATTCTAGTATCACTCATGAAGTTACTCACCGCACATTCTTACCATCCCGATAGATGTATGGTTTAACTGGAATTTTTTTAAAATGAATTGTAAAATTGAATGGAATTTTTTTAATCGCAAGGGATATGCCTGGCGTGACATAACGGAGTACATTCACCCAAAGCATTTCGTGTACATTATTTACCTCGGAGAACCAAAATATGGTTGGCCATTTGGTTTTCCAGTTTGTTGGCAATTTTTTCATTTATTTCAATCACAAAATTGTACGATTTTCGTCTTCCAACGAAAGATTTGTTAGTTTTAACAGCTACAACGGTGATTTTCCTTAGTGAAGGGCGCAACGTTTTATGAAAAATTTATTGTTAAAAAACTGACGAATACAAAATGCGAACATGTGTTGAAGAGACACATCGATATCTGTCACATATCATAAGAAATATAGTGGACACTGTCCGCAGAAGCGGTGAAATTCGAGAACTGCTAAACGTCGATCATCTTTAGTAAAATAATGCATGAATAGGTGTTAGGTACTGTTCGATAAGCTAACTTATATATTTTAATTTTCATATTCAATTGGCTGATCGTTTGAAATCAGTGTCTTTTCAAATCGAAATGGTCACACTATTATCGAAGCTTCTTCACATTAACGCATATTTTTTTGATTAATCGTCCGTGGCCATTCAAAATTCGAAAAGTGAAAGTGACTTCACTAAGCAATATTTTTTATTTTTCACATTGTAGATTCTTCATTTTTCTTTTACAGTTGAGTATTCTACATTGCCTGTCCACTTACGCTGATTGGACTTGTCAATTTTCTAAAATCTTTTCAAGCTATTCAAATTTTCATTGCTTAGTTTGCTAAAAAGAGTCGTGCTATATTCTCATTTGTTGCTTTCTATTAATAGTAATTGATCGATTGATAATACTGTTAGAAGAGGAATATCATTTAAAGATATTATTCACTGTTTATCGTTGATGCAAAAGTCATTCATATATAGCATGAATGACCTTTTTGCCGACGATAAACTGTATAGCAAATCATTTTTTGTGTAATTATTTAAGTATAATTGCAAAATAATTTTTTTTGCAGCAAAGGAAAGTATGTGCGACATGTAAATTTGATACATTTACACAGGCAAAGATCGTTGAATTTAGAGAGTGAATTATTTGAGGATGGGAATTAAAACAATGGAAAATTTAAAAAGTAACGATCATATAATGTTCCACATCATATAATGGATGATCGACCCATCCTTTCTGTTTATATCAGCAATTTCAAAGATGCTTATGATAAGAAGGAAGATAGAATCAAGAGAGAGATTATGTTTTGGTAGATTGTTTGAAGGATAATGAAAATTGATACAAAGGTTCAAAATTCAAGGAAAGGCACATTTAAGTGTGTAATGCAATCCATTTCTCCTTTATTGCCCTCTTCGCTTCTCATTTTCCAATTTTCGTGCTCCGAACTCCTCGAAGTGAGCACCGCTGATTGGCTAACTATGTAAATACACTTCAGTACCGTAACATCTATTCGCATTACCTCGGAAGCCATTAGAACCCGTTTTCCTCTCACTCTCTTTGACACACTATTTCCTGATGTCCCTCATGAAGAAGAGGACTAAAAAATCACTTCAAGGTAGAAATTAGCCGCGTGAGAATCTTTTAAAGGCACGAAGCGCGCCTCTCATCACTTGCATCAATTGGATTCAATGATTTCAATCATCGAACTCCCCATTAATGGCTATATATCATCAGCATCATCAACCGACAAATTTAATCCAAAATCCGGCTCAACAACCTCATCGTTGGTCTGCTCATTATCCGGAGTCTTGCATGTCCAGAAAACCGGAGTTGCATGCAGTAAATCAAAGGAATAACTCAGTATCAGTACCTAGTACCCGAATGCCAACGTTCGGATTCCCGTGGAGTTTACCGACAGCGAACAGCACGACGTTTTCATCATTGCCAACAATTCCAAACGTACCATCTTCCGTGTTCCCAACACCGAACTTCTCGTTGGAACAACTAACCTCGACGGATGGTATGCAGTATTTGGGTTTCTCTGAACGTTTACCATCCACTACTGTCGTACCGCAATTTGCACTTTATACATATTTAAGTAAGTGTTCATCACTAATCTATAACTTTATGAATTATCGATTGGTTTACTTAACCGTCAGCGTGAAATTTCGAAAAGGAAACGGTTTGGGAATGATTCACTGTTACGTTAGAGTTTCAAGTAACTTAGTGAATATTAAGATATGATTTTCTAATTCCAATTCCATATAAAACATTTATAAAAAAAGCTTGAACAGCACTTACTTCCGTCAATGTATTTCAATTTGCTGAATTTGAACTGAGTAAAAATTTTAAAAATTTTGTACCGTACAAATCCAGACATGCACACTGACTCGCGATTCGATTTGATAGCTAACCCTTGCGACAGCAATGGCGACCCAAAATTTTCTGTACGGCTCCGATCGCAGCAGACGCGACGAAAGCCTCGCATTTTATTTACCCAATCTCAGGTGGGTCTCATAAATTGTTGATTTTGTGTGTATTATTTATTCTATGAATGCATACGTACACACCTGCGTTATCGACAGAAAGTAATTTTTGACTTATTTAGCAATTGATAGGCCAGATGAAACAGAACAGGTCAAAAGCCCTTCCTTCCTCTACCGGCAAATGACGGAGATGAGCAATTGAATTTCAGGTGAGTGAGCTGGAAGAGCGTTTCAAATTGCAGCGATACGTGAATGCAGCAGAACGAGAACGACTGGCAGTGACATTGGGACTTACTCCCACACAAGTCAAAATTTGGTTCCAAAATCGACGCTACAAATGTAAACGGATGGAACTGGACCGGACGTTACAATTTTCATCCCATTTAATTCTAAGTCACAGTTCGTCCGCTTTTATACGTTCAGTACAGTCAACTGTGCTCTGATCAATCCTTTTTCCAATCTTGTTCTTCACTTATTTAAATATAAGTTTTGGTTTGGCATTGAACTCCTTATCCTGTCAGGCCAAGATGACTCCCGACGCAGATGCATTCTAAGTCACAGTTTCGCTCTCATTTCACCACCGGTTTCTCCCGATATCGCTATCTACAGAACTTCTCTTATGTCGAAATCATTTACACATTATTCCTATTGTGTTTTGGAAAATTTCAGTGAAATAAAACTTTTTCGGAGAGAAGAAAGAAGGATGAAGTGATAAGAATGAAAACTGAGTTTATAATAAGCCAAATGACAGCAATTTGATTATTTTTATCATTTGTCGTAGTTTATTTGCAAATTGAATCCGTAATCAATGCATAATATAGGGGTCATTTGAAAATAGTTGAATTAATATTTTGCTACCCTCGGCTATTAAATTCAAAAAGGCCGAGTATTTATTGACATATCTATTACTGCAAATAACACCGCCGCGCACATTTTTATAACGAAAGTTAAAATATTTTGTCGAAAGGTTTTTCAAACCTTTTAGAAAGGAAATACAATTTTATGTATTTTAAAACACTTTTCGCAGCTGTTAATATAACTTCGACTGACTCAACTTCTGTAATTAA
>UPTC01000226.1:39664-51925 GCA_900537255.1 Acanthocheilonema viteae | reverse complement strand
AGCATCTTAAAATGTATCGCTGATTTCTACTCCGTCCAGGTTGACAAATCCGCTTTTGAGGAAATTTTCCTGTCCATTCTGAAGATGACGGAGCAAATCTATTTATGCACATAACTTCTCAAACTTTTTCCATACGGTTAGCCAAAAATCCATCTGGTCAGTTCCCAACCTGACCTCACGTCAATCAATCTCCCATAGCGTCATCTCTCAGTACCTCCAACTTTCATGGATGAGATGTCGTTTTAATGTCGCCACAGGCAAGACAGTGTATTACTTTGATGAGTTTGGTTTGATGTTTCGTAATGCACGTTTGTTTAAAGGGATGGGGTGAAAAGAGAGAGGGAGTTTTCGGGTCTCGGGGAATCTCGGAGAAGTTAATTGGAACAGACTTTTACTTCAGTGATATTTTCAAGGAAGGACATAATTTCTCCATACTTTATTTGTAGTGAATAGAGAAGTGATTATGGATAAGGATTGAAATTGATTTACTCAGTGATAAATTTCCAGAAACACACTGTCCTTGTCACCATTTTTTCATCACACTTTAAAGTGATACCCATTTGAACGGGGAGGACGATTGCTGTTTTTTCCTCTTCCTCCTCTTCCCGTTTTTTCTCAGCTGTAATAAAATAGACTGCTTAGTGGCAATTACAATAGGCGACAAGTGTGACATCTGTAATTTTGTGCTTTTTTTGTTAAATTTATTCTAGCTTAGAAGCAAATGCCGGCAATTTACAATTTCAAAAAGATAACGGTGGTTCCGTCCGCTGCGGTAAGTAATTATTGTTAAGGTTTGAGTTGCAGTTATTTAAATGCCAGAATATTAGTATATTTTAGATATGCTATCGAAAAGGAAATAATTTTGCATGACGTTTGATTACATTCAAGACCACATTAGATTTGTTTTTCAGGATTTGAAGGAAATAGTTCTTTCTAAGACACAACGGAAAACACCAACCGTGGTTCGTCGTCATTTTGCAATCAGCCGGATCCGGTCATTTTATACACGAAAGATTAAATTTTTGCAACAAGTTTTGCATGATAAATTGACACAAATTATCGATGAATTTCCAAAAATGGAGGTAATTCCGTAGTTTTTTTCTTATCGCTCTGCTGATTTATTGTATCTTTTTTTGCTGATAATAGCTATAAATCTCCTTGCTAAATAAAGTGTTTGGATTGGTTAATGTGAATTGAAACAGAATGTAGAAATATTGGCTTTTGGATTTTTAGAGGATGCTTTTGAATATTTTGAATAGCCTTTCAGGAGGTTCATCCATTTTATGCCGATCTCATGAACATTTTATACGATAAGGACCACTACAAGATTGCTTTGGGACAAATGAACACTGCTCGTCATTTGATCGATGGGTAAATTTTAGCAGTTTTTATTTTCACTGCGTTGTCATTTATGTTGATTTGAATTTATTATAATAAAAAGGCATTTCAGTATTGCACGAGAATATGTTCGCCTAATGAAATATGGCGATTCATTATATCGGTGTAAAATGCTAAAACGAGCAGCACTTGGACGAATGGTAAAGCTACTAAAGCGCCAGAAATCAAGTTTTGATTATTTGGAGCAAGTGAGGCAGCATCTTTCTCGTTTACCAACAATTGATCCAAACACGAGGTATGTATAAAACAGTTATTTATTGATATACTTTCCGTAGCAATGATTAATAAACAAAAAAAAAATATTATTGGTGCCAAAGTGGGAAAAGTTTGCATTGTTAATGTGACATCGAATTTCAGGACATTAATACTTTGTGGTTTCCCAAATGTTGGTAAATCGTCATTGATGAATTTGTTAACTCGTGCTGACGTTGAAGTACAACCTTATGCATTCACCACTAAAGCTCTTTATATTGGACATCTTGATTATAAATATCTCCGTTGGCAGGCCAGTGCTAATTCTTTATTCCTAATTAGAGAATGTTTGATAGAAGTATAGGGAAAAAATTGTACTGTTTCGAAAGAAAATGTATGATATGTGTAAGTGTGAAATATATTTAGATTATTATAGTTTTAGGTTATTGATACACCTGGTATTTTGGATCAACCTTTAGAAGAGCGTAATACAATTGAGATGCAAGCGATCACTGCACTTGCACATTTACGTGCTGCAGTTTTGTTCATTATGGATATAAGTGAAACATGTGATCATACGATTGAAGAACAAGTAAGAAATCTGATTCGATATCGTATTTATACATTGCTTTTCAGGATTGTTAACTTTGATTGGGTTTTTTAGGTAGCACTGTTTGAAAGCATTCGTCCATTATTTGTAAAGAAACCAGTATTAATTGGCTTAAATAAGGTGGATATTGTAAAGCTTGATGAACTAAAGCTGGAGAAAATGGAGCAACTGAAAAGATTGGAAGACAGTTGTTTATCTATGTTTGAACTTAGCGCTGTTACACAAGAGGGAATAATGGATTTCAGAAATACGGTATTTTTTTTTACATTTTTATTATACCATTATCATATTTATCTAGCTAAATTAATTTCAGTAAGAGAAGTAATTGAAATTCCTACCAGAATTATAAAGTAATGATAGAATTGTAAAGTGAGCATAGGATAAACTAATGTAAGGCTATCATTACTCATCTAATGCAAAATATATTAGATGATATTAATGCTGAAAGTGAATTTGTTTTTAGTGTGTTAGCTTTGTATGCATCACTTTGCTTGTTTTCAACCAGCTATTTAGAGTTCTTTTGGTAAGAAATACAACTTGAATTGTCGAAGAAGTAAGAAAAAAGGACAATGTGCTTTTGTTTAAAAAAGAAAAAGATGTTTACCGTTTAGGCGTGCAATCATCTTTTGACACAACGTGTTGAAAACAAATTGCAGTCGAGGAAGTTAGCAGTTGAAGATGGTGTGTTAAACCGTGTGTTTGTTGCTTATCCTGTTCCAAGAGATGATAAAGTATGTTAATTTTTGTGGAATTTAAAAGTTTTTCTAGTTTGCTGTTATCTGCCACTATTGAATTTCAGGTACGTGCACCGTATGTACCGGAAGCAGTTATAAAGAAAAAGTTTTGGGGTAGTAATAATACCAATAACGAGAAAGTTGCGAGAATACGAAAGTTAGAGCGCCAAATTGAACTGGAAATGGAAGACGAATATATACTTGATTTGAAGAGTAAATTTTCTGTTTAAATCTGTTTTTTCACGATTCTTATATAGATTAATTTATATAGGTTACAAGACTAGGAACAAATATATAATTGCTTTTGCAGAACATTATTTACTGAAGAACGATGAAGAAAAATACGATGTTGTGCCCGAAATATGGGAAGGACATAATATTGCCGATTTTGTTGCATCGAATATCAAAGATATGTTAGAGTCAATCAAGAAAGAGGAAGAAGCAAAGATTCAAGCCGGGTATGAGATTTTTTTAATTTATTGAGGAATTTATATTTTTTGAAAATTTGCACAGCTTTTGTTGACGTTAGGGAATTTTTGCTATAGCTCTATAAGATGTAATATTTCAGATACTATGATGAAGATTTGATTTTGGATGATGATAAGACGAGAAAATTGCTTGAAAATGCCGAAAAAATCATGGAAAGAGAGAGTCGGCTGAAAATGGTAAAATGGAAAATGATAGAAAAGCTTATTTTATCTTTTATATCAATTCAATTACTTTATGATCTCTTTTCATACTTTAAGCACAGCTATTTAGACGGTTTATTTAAATCTCAAATTTACAGGCTTCACAAGTTAAAAAGAGCATTACGAAACCACGTTTAAGTCGTTCCGTGGT
This sequence comes from Acanthocheilonema viteae, assembly GCA_900537255.1. Classification (NCBI taxonomy): domain Eukaryota; kingdom Metazoa; phylum Nematoda; class Chromadorea; order Rhabditida; family Onchocercidae; genus Acanthocheilonema; species Acanthocheilonema viteae. The sequence continues at coordinate 48,151 of UPTC01000226.1, read as the reverse complement.
AAGAAAACGGAATAGAACTATGGCATGTTTTAAAGAACAGTTCCGGGATCTTGGTGTTGATATTGATCCATCACAGTTGAAGAACTTGGCTAAAGAACAACTGAAAGAGCCTACTGTCAAAAAAATACGGGTGGGAAAAAGTCCAAACCTGGTTGCTAGTCGACCGCCTAGTCGTGATATCCAGGGTATAAAGGATGACGAAGTTAGCATTTTTTTTTTTTTTTCATAGATCAGTGTGCATATAAAACAGTAGCAAGTTAAAAAAGAGCATTATCTGAGATATTCGGATATGCATCCTCGTTTCTATGAGAAGAAGATCTTTCCGATGATGTACGTCTGTGCTGTTGGTTGGTTATTTGGTGAGGAATTTTGCTAAGTTAATCAAATTTTAATTTAGATGCGAGAAATGACGAAGAAAGTTGGACGAAAGAAGCAGAGAAATTTGCAACACGAAGCAAGGAAAGGTGAAGCTGACAGGCATATCTTTGCCAAACGTCCGAAACACTTGTTTTGTGGCAAGCGTGGGCTCGGGAAAACAGATAGGCGGTAATCAGTGTACTGATCCGTTACTGTAATGATGACATACAACAATATCAGACAGTCCTATTTCGATGGATTTGAAATGATTTTGCTATTTATTGCACTCTTATAATATTTGGTATATAGTTAATTATTTGAAAATAAAGTTTGTTAATATATTGTATTTTCCTCACATTTGTATTTTATATGAATAGTACATTGAAGTACTTAATTTGGTCCCAGTTTTGATTATATCATTATTGTGAGTTAGTCATTTATTAACTTTGTTGGTACTCGTTAGTTTCGTTTTTAATGATAATAAATGTGCCTGATGATCGAAATTTACTCACTGCCATAGTCAATCCCATTGAAAAATGTCGAAATCAAAAGAGTGTTGAAGTTATTTGCGAGTGTTTTAGCCTTGTTCTGTTATACATGCACTTCGTTTTTACTTTTATTTTTCGAGATTTTGATGAGACAGAAGGAGAAATTGGAGGACAAGAACAATGCACTCTCCGCAAAACAAGGCGAAGTCGATTGCAGTGAAGAAGTAGAAACTCTGATGACAAAATCTGTTAGTTTTGTTCTTTCTTATTGTAATTGCAATGTGATGAATGAATGGAACGTTATATTTATTGGGTTGGTAATTATATTGGTTAATTAATTAGCCGTTTAGATGATGAATTGCGTGTGCTGCAGTTATGAAGGATAGCGTTTTTGGCTTGTATTTTTTTGAATGCTTTTAATAGTTGGTTGTTTTAGCCGAGAAAGCAGCGTCGTCCATGGCGAAATAAAGTTCGCAAGAAAGCTGCTAAGGAAGCGAAAAGAAAACTGAGGGAAGAAAAAGGTTGTTACATGTATATATAATGATCACCACGAGAACAGTAAATACACGATGCGAATTTCTTTTCTTTCTATTTACATTTTATAATTTGTTGTTTTAGATATTGAACATTCCATTCCCTTAAGTGATGTGCAAATGAGAAAAAAAAAGAAGAAAAGTAAAGTTAAGAAGACTAAATACCGTGACGGCCTAAGTGAAAATGGAGCATTGAATAGAGAAGAAATAATTGACGTAGAAGAAATGAATTCTTCGTTATTTCGATATATCAATGAGCAATTATATACTATGAGTGGTGCGGAAGCTATGGAACTGTTCCGGAAGGATCCGCAGTCTTTCGAATTGTACCATAAAGGATATCAGAAACAGGTTTGCTAATGGGAATTGTACAAACCAATGCATATGTGATTGTTCAAAGTGTAGTAAGAGGAAATTTTATTGTGTAATGATTTACCCATTTCTATTAAAAGCATGCTGACTTGTTTGAGCCCATTTACAATCAATCTAATGTGCAAATTAGTATAATCGATATTTTGAATCAAAGGCTTCTGATAAATGTTATGAAGATATCAGTGAATCGATGATATTTACAAAGAATAAACGTCGGATTATTATGCATGCTTAGAAAATGAAGGTAGTTAATTAAAAATGAAAATAATATTTTAGATTAATAATATAGTGTTTATAGGTAAAGAAATGGCCGTGTAATCCTGTTCATATCATTATTCAATGGATAAAATCGCTGAAACATGATGGTTTAATAATTGCTGATTTGGGCTGTGGAAGTGCAACGATTGCTGAGAAATTGTCACAAATAGCCACCGTACACTCTTTCGATTTGGTTGCCACGAATGATCGCATTACGGCGTGTGACATGTCAACGGTACACTTAATTAGTCTTAACGTTATGAGTAGCATAATTGGACTAGGGACATTTAATATTTCCTCATATTTTCTATTATTCCTATACTGTTATACATCTATAAATTCACTGTTAATCTCGTATGCATAACAGAGTTACTATTTTACTCATTTTGTATGGAGTTGTAAGCACACTATCCTCAACAAATACGGATTTCAAAAATCGACATTTTTTCTTTAATTTAAAGGTCATTCCAGTGATCATGAGAAGACTGGTAGAGGAAATCTTATGTCAAACTGCTTCGAGACGTAAAATATATTTTGTCTATCGAACGATTAACTATCAGCAGTGATTTTACAATTACGCCTTCAGTCATTGAGCATGAATTAGACTTACTTAACGGTGCATTTAATTTAACCTTTTTTTTTTCTAATTGAAGTATGTTTTTATATAGGTCCCGCTACACAATGAATCAGTGGATATTGTTGTTTTTTGTCTTTCATTGATGGGAACCAATCTGAACGAATATTTAAGGGAAGCGAATCGAATATTGAAGAAAGGGTTTGTTATCACTTCATATATTATTAAATAATGACATGGAAGTATTGTACTTATTAGTTCTTGAAATTAATCAATTTAATTTTATTGGACCCAATTTATGCTTATCTTCAGTGGTTTTTTGAAAATAGCCGAAGTTGCCAGTCGATTCATAAGTGTAAAACAGTTCGTGCATGCCATAACAAAAATGGGATTTGATATGACTGGAAAGGTTCGTTGATTTTGGTCCGGAATTATAGAAAGGAGTACACATTCAGATGGTTATCTTATCATTTATTAAAAAGTTTATAGATGATAAAAGATGGTGGTTATTTTGTTGTTTTGGAATTTATCAAAACTGGTAAAGTGATGCAGAAACGACCTATTGGGTTGAAATTGAAGCCTTGTTTGTATAAAAAGCGATAACTCCTCAAATCGTATGTTGATCGTTATAACACATTATGTCAAGGTTCTTTGTTCAATTTTGTTTAGAGTTCATCATAAGACAGGATATTCTGTTAGGAAGTTTTGAGGTGCTTTTAATATATCGTTGAATTGGTAAATGGTTTAACTTTATGTTGTACCACAGTGCAGTCTAAAACTTATCCAGTATGCCTTGTGTAACAAGTGAAAGTTGTTGCATTATAAAATTTTACTTGGCTATTATCATTCCATGGCTTTTAGTAGCACTGAATGTTTTTCATTTTTTATCAGTAAGAAATCTTTCGGAAAAGTGAGTTTCTTTCCTCATTGAGAATAATAAGCGATTTTTATTTTTGGCTGCTTTTTCCGTAATAGAAAGCATATTTCTCCACAGGAGTTCTGTGGAAAAATATGCTTAAAGTAAAGGGTTCCTGCAAAATGGATGGAAGAGTTTCAATAATAAAACTGTTAAACAATCACACGGACATGCTTATTTCGGTTGAAAGGATTCTAGTATCACTCATGAAGTTACTCACCGCACATTCTTACCATCCCGATAGATGTATGGTTTAACTGGAATTTTTTTAAAATGAATTGTAAAATTGAATGGAATTTTTTTAATCGCAAGGGATATGCCTGGCGTGACATAACGGAGTACATTCACCCAAAGCATTTCGTGTACATTATTTACCTCGGAGAACCAAAATATGGTTGGCCATTTGGTTTTCCAGTTTGTTGGCAATTTTTTCATTTATTTCAATCACAAAATTGTACGATTTTCGTCTTCCAACGAAAGATTTGTTAGTTTTAACAGCTACAACGGTGATTTTCCTTAGTGAAGGGCGCAACGTTTTATGAAAAATTTATTGTTAAAAAACTGACGAATACAAAATGCGAACATGTGTTGAAGAGACACATCGATATCTGTCACATATCATAAGAAATATAGTGGACACTGTCCGCAGAAGCGGTGAAATTCGAGAACTGCTAAACGTCGATCATCTTTAGTAAAATAATGCATGAATAGGTGTTAGGTACTGTTCGATAAGCTAACTTATATATTTTAATTTTCATATTCAATTGGCTGATCGTTTGAAATCAGTGTCTTTTCAAATCGAAATGGTCACACTATTATCGAAGCTTCTTCACATTAACGCATATTTTTTTGATTAATCGTCCGTGGCCATTCAAAATTCGAAAAGTGAAAGTGACTTCACTAAGCAATATTTTTTATTTTTCACATTGTAGATTCTTCATTTTTCTTTTACAGTTGAGTATTCTACATTGCCTGTCCACTTACGCTGATTGGACTTGTCAATTTTCTAAAATCTTTTCAAGCTATTCAAATTTTCATTGCTTAGTTTGCTAAAAAGAGTCGTGCTATATTCTCATTTGTTGCTTTCTATTAATAGTAATTGATCGATTGATAATACTGTTAGAAGAGGAATATCATTTAAAGATATTATTCACTGTTTATCGTTGATGCAAAAGTCATTCATATATAGCATGAATGACCTTTTTGCCGACGATAAACTGTATAGCAAATCATTTTTTGTGTAATTATTTAAGTATAATTGCAAAATAATTTTTTTTGCAGCAAAGGAAAGTATGTGCGACATGTAAATTTGATACATTTACACAGGCAAAGATCGTTGAATTTAGAGAGTGAATTATTTGAGGATGGGAATTAAAACAATGGAAAATTTAAAAAGTAACGATCATATAATGTTCCACATCATATAATGGATGATCGACCCATCCTTTCTGTTTATATCAGCAATTTCAAAGATGCTTATGATAAGAAGGAAGATAGAATCAAGAGAGAGATTATGTTTTGGTAGATTGTTTGAAGGATAATGAAAATTGATACAAAGGTTCAAAATTCAAGGAAAGGCACATTTAAGTGTGTAATGCAATCCATTTCTCCTTTATTGCCCTCTTCGCTTCTCATTTTCCAATTTTCGTGCTCCGAACTCCTCGAAGTGAGCACCGCTGATTGGCTAACTATGTAAATACACTTCAGTACCGTAACATCTATTCGCATTACCTCGGAAGCCATTAGAACCCGTTTTCCTCTCACTCTCTTTGACACACTATTTCCTGATGTCCCTCATGAAGAAGAGGACTAAAAAATCACTTCAAGGTAGAAATTAGCCGCGTGAGAATCTTTTAAAGGCACGAAGCGCGCCTCTCATCACTTGCATCAATTGGATTCAATGATTTCAATCATCGAACTCCCCATTAATGGCTATATATCATCAGCATCATCAACCGACAAATTTAATCCAAAATCCGGCTCAACAACCTCATCGTTGGTCTGCTCATTATCCGGAGTCTTGCATGTCCAGAAAACCGGAGTTGCATGCAGTAAATCAAAGGAATAACTCAGTATCAGTACCTAGTACCCGAATGCCAACGTTCGGATTCCCGTGGAGTTTACCGACAGCGAACAGCACGACGTTTTCATCATTGCCAACAATTCCAAACGTACCATCTTCCGTGTTCCCAACACCGAACTTCTCGTTGGAACAACTAACCTCGACGGATGGTATGCAGTATTTGGGTTTCTCTGAACGTTTACCATCCACTACTGTCGTACCGCAATTTGCACTTTATACATATTTAAGTAAGTGTTCATCACTAATCTATAACTTTATGAATTATCGATTGGTTTACTTAACCGTCAGCGTGAAATTTCGAAAAGGAAACGGTTTGGGAATGATTCACTGTTACGTTAGAGTTTCAAGTAACTTAGTGAATATTAAGATATGATTTTCTAATTCCAATTCCATATAAAACATTTATAAAAAAAGCTTGAACAGCACTTACTTCCGTCAATGTATTTCAATTTGCTGAATTTGAACTGAGTAAAAATTTTAAAAATTTTGTACCGTACAAATCCAGACATGCACACTGACTCGCGATTCGATTTGATAGCTAACCCTTGCGACAGCAATGGCGACCCAAAATTTTCTGTACGGCTCCGATCGCAGCAGACGCGACGAAAGCCTCGCATTTTATTTACCCAATCTCAGGTGGGTCTCATAAATTGTTGATTTTGTGTGTATTATTTATTCTATGAATGCATACGTACACACCTGCGTTATCGACAGAAAGTAATTTTTGACTTATTTAGCAATTGATAGGCCAGATGAAACAGAACAGGTCAAAAGCCCTTCCTTCCTCTACCGGCAAATGACGGAGATGAGCAATTGAATTTCAGGTGAGTGAGCTGGAAGAGCGTTTCAAATTGCAGCGATACGTGAATGCAGCAGAACGAGAACGACTGGCAGTGACATTGGGACTTACTCCCACACAAGTCAAAATTTGGTTCCAAAATCGACGCTACAAATGTAAACGGATGGAACTGGACCGGACGTTACAATTTTCATCCCATTTAATTCTAAGTCACAGTTCGTCCGCTTTTATACGTTCAGTACAGTCAACTGTGCTCTGATCAATCCTTTTTCCAATCTTGTTCTTCACTTATTTAAATATAAGTTTTGGTTTGGCATTGAACTCCTTATCCTGTCAGGCCAAGATGACTCCCGACGCAGATGCATTCTAAGTCACAGTTTCGCTCTCATTTCACCACCGGTTTCTCCCGATATCGCTATCTACAGAACTTCTCTTATGTCGAAATCATTTACACATTATTCCTATTGTGTTTTGGAAAATTTCAGTGAAATAAAACTTTTTCGGAGAGAAGAAAGAAGGATGAAGTGATAAGAATGAAAACTGAGTTTATAATAAGCCAAATGACAGCAATTTGATTATTTTTATCATTTGTCGTAGTTTATTTGCAAATTGAATCCGTAATCAATGCATAATATAGGGGTCATTTGAAAATAGTTGAATTAATATTTTGCTACCCTCGGCTATTAAATTCAAAAAGGCCGAGTATTTATTGACATATCTATTACTGCAAATAACACCGCCGCGCACATTTTTATAACGAAAGTTAAAATATTTTGTCGAAAGGTTTTTCAAACCTTTTAGAAAGGAAATACAATTTTATGTATTTTAAAACACTTTTCGCAGCTGTTAATATAACTTCGACTGACTCAACTTCTGTAATTAAATGGATGGCAATAATTAAGAGAGTATAAAGATGAAGTAATGAAGTGTAAATTATGAATCAAAGCGAAGACTCTATTATCCAACACTTTTCAATTGCGCCTTACTTTCAAAAGATATTATAGCAGGAATCCGGATCTTAGTCGGATCAAAATTATCGATGTGAAATGGAATGAAATGAAATGGCAATGCAAAAATAGGAAATGAGACATCAGTTGTAGTGATTGACACATCTGAATTAGAAAGTTCATAAAAATTCGATTAAAGCACAACATCAGGTCTGGCAAAAAAGCATTTGGAATAACAGGCCATCATTTTGACTTTCGCTTTGTCTTCACATTCTTTTTCTTCTGCTTCTTGTCTTCTGTAATAATATGGGTGTGCTTCACTTTTCAGACAAATATTTCATTTGTTGATTTTAACGCTATTTTTTTTGAATTATTTGTATTAGTGTGATTTGTAGAAACATTAGAAAACAAAACAAGTCCACTAATAACGATAAATTGAATTTCAGAAACAAAAACTCTTCTAAATCGGTAAAACAGTAAAACAACTATAAATATAATTGTAATTTATTCGATATCGAATCGTTTAAATGTGATTAACTGTTATATCATGAAGACAATTTTATTACGTCTTCAGTGAATTTTTAGCAGCAAAGAAAAGGTTGAGAATGAAAAATCAGAGGAAAAGAGGTTTTTGAGTTGGGAATAGTTCCATTTTAGAAATGAACAAATCGAAACTGAATTTGTCATTGCATTTCAACATAATAACTTTGTAATTTATCATTTAAACTGTTAATTCACAAAATTTACTTTTTTTAAAATTTACCTCCATTTTGTTCGCCTATTTTGAAACCATGTTTTAACTTGCACATCACTCATTTCTAGCTGATTGGCCAAGTTCACTCGTTCGGTACTTGCCAAATACTTTTGCGCTAGAAATCTGGATTCCAATGATGCTACCTTAAATTTAAAAAATGTTCCATTATACCGGTTAAAGAAGTTTTCGAGGAGTATGGTGCAGTAATCTCCAAAGAACCAAGTACAGAGGAAGAACATATAACTGATATGAAAGCTTCGGTTGAGTTAGAGGAAGTTATGGATCAGTTAAGTAGAACGGAAGATTTGAAAGAAATTGAGACAAAAGCATTTGAAGATATTATACCGGTTAAAGAAGTTTTCGAAGAGTATGGTGCAGTAATCTCCAAAGAACCAAGTACAGAGGA
>UPTC01000226.1:2280-39614 GCA_900537255.1 Acanthocheilonema viteae | reverse complement strand
CAAAACCATTTGAAGATATTATACCGGTTAGAGAAGCTTTCGAGGAGTATGGTGCAGTTATCTCCAAAGAACCAGGTACGGAGGAGGAACATGTAACTGATATGAAAGCTCCGGTTGAGTTAATGGATCAGTTAAGTAGAACAGATGATTTGAAAGAAATTGAAGCAAAACCATTTGAAGATATTATACCGGTTAGAGAAGCTTTCGAGGAGTATGGTACAGTAATCTCCAAAGAACCAGGTACGGAGGAGGAACATGTAACTGATATGAAAGCTGCGGTTGAGTTAGAGGAAGTTATGGATCAGTTAAGTAAAACAGACGATTTGAAAGAAATTGAGATAAAACCTTTTGAAGAGCTTGCAGCAGCGAAAGGAAAGGAACAGTGTATAGACACGAAACCAGTTCTAATAGATGTGCTGTTTTCAAGTGAAGTTTCATTTGCAGATTTGGTAGTTGGTCATTCGGCACACGGAACAGATGATATAGCTATAACTGAAGGGGAACAATCGAGGACAGGAGAGAGAGACTTGCAGAAAACGGGTAAGTCAGTATCTAGCCTGACAACAGAATGTTTGCTGACGAAAGAAAAAGAAATCATGGAGCTAAGCAAGGAAGAAATCACACCTCAACCTCAACAGATGCATGAATCTTCAAGAGAAATACAAGAGAGTGTGGAAAAGCCGCGAGAGTATCAATTAGAACAAAACATCGAATGTAAAGAAGTCACACCATTTGCAGAAACTGAAAAGGTAGAGGGATGGAGGCCGTCGAAGTTCCATTCAACAACTGATAAGGATGATCTACAGCTTACACCATTAACAGCTACTGAGCAACGTGATGAAGCTGCTATGGTGCTAGTGGCAGAACAAAATTTCAAAAAAGAAACCGATTATGATCTAATTAAGGATTTAAAGGAACCAGTACAAAATAATGAAGAAGAGAGAGTTGATAACATGGGAATAATTGAATCTTTTGTAGTTGAAACCTATTTAGATCGGGAAGGTTTGACCAAATTGGATGAATCTGAATCAGAAATGAGCGTAACGAAGACACAAGACAGGTTGCGTTATCCAGCTATGGATATGCCATCTCCAACTGATGAAAGTGCTATTTTTATTTTTCCGGATGTTGAAATGAATATCTCGTCCCCGAAAAGTTTGCATAAGGTATCTGAAGATGGTTACAGGGATGAAATCTTGGTAGAAAGCCTTCGCGAAAATATGCAGACAGATATGAAGGAAGAGGTGACAAAAGACGATGAAGTTCAATCGATAGTAATATCGAATGAAGAAATGGAAGAAGTAACAGTGAGAATTGAACGAGCAGAAAGTAAAAGGATAAGTTTTGATGAAATGATGTCAGAAGAGGGAACACCATTAGAACTTGACTTAGACGGAACAAGCTGTCGTAATTCACATGTTGACGGAAAAGTGAAACCTTTCTCTGCGAAAGCTGAATATCCATATGAAGTGACTGTTGATATATCATGGACTCCGGAAGAAAAAGAAGGCATTGATGCGGGAACAGGAGTTAAAAAACAGGAATTTTTCTACACAGAGCAAGTAATGATGTATCCGAGAGAAGATACGATTAATGTTGCAATGAAGGAAGAAAAAGTAACTGGAAGTATAGCAAAAGAAGTTGAAGAGTCAGGTGTTGAAATAAGTGGCGGTGATGACGAAAGCTTTCCAAAGTTTGAGTCTACGAAATCGGAAAAGCTAACGGAAGGATCTGAATTGACTTCAGAAACGTTACAAACGAATGAATTGATTGGAGATATTGAACACGCTAAGGAATTCGACGAACAATTAACAATTAAAATACCTGAATTATATAAGGAAGAAACTGAGTCATTTTCAACAGATCGTTCTGAACCAAGAAAACACGAAATTAAACCTTCTGAAATCAATAATGAAAAAAATATTTTCGTGGAATCGACGATCTCACAAAAATGGCTAGGAACTGGAAACGAAAGTCAAGAACTCATCATTCATGGGCGACAAATATCAGAGCTAACCGGAGACGAAAGGCTAGAAAATATTGATGCAATATCATTAGAAATGCTGGATCACGATCAAAAGGATTCTGAGAACAGATTAATAACCATGAAAGGTAATCGAGAGTTAATTGAAGAAGCACAAGCAATTCATGATAATACGATGTCCGGGCAAATTTTTGATGCTTCCGTAAGTGATGATAAAATATTATTCCCTGTAAAAGAATCTCCTAAGCAACTGACTACTAAACATTTAATGACCTCATTTAAAGAAGGCAAACTGGAGGAAGATGTTCGCAATAGGTTGACTACTTCAAATTCATATGAACCATCGATGGAGGAACAGAGAAATGTAGCATCAAAGACATTTCCAGATACTGTCGACATTTGTCCAGCAATTTCTCAGCAAAGTGAAAGTATTTACGTTTTGAAGAAGGGATCTGCTAGACAACAATCTGTTGAATTTTCGTTAAGTGAAAATGAAAAAGTGCGAAAAGAAGAAAAATCATTAAGTTATCCTCAAGAATACGACAAGTTTTCTGTAGTACAAGAAATAACCTCGACAGGGAAAGAATCATTCAAAGAAGATCCGTTTATTCCTGCTAAAACAATGGAAAATGGAACAGCGGCTATTATTCATCCAACTTCAGGAGCTTTAGCAGCTTTTGGATCCATAGAAACAATTCAAATGGCCGAAGATCAGAAAAGTTTTCTCAGGAGTGCTTCATTTGATGCTTCCAATGGCAGTATGGAGAAAGGAAAAGAGCATGAAAAGGTATCTTATTGTGAGGGAGAATCAGAAAGGCATATTTCAAGCGCCAAAGATTTTGTGGAAGCAAAAGTAATTTACGACGAAATTAGTGATATGCTTTGGCAACAAACAGAGGTCGGTGAAAATGAGGCGGTCGTTTCAGGAAAGCAAATGAATTTAGCATCGGAAGAAGGAAGTACTGCTAAAGTGGAAATTGAAAAAAATTTAACTCTTTCGAATGTTTTGGGCAGATATCCTGGTGAACAACAAGAATGCCAAGAGTTTAGATTATTAAGAAAGAAAGAGGCGAAAGAAGATCTCTCCCCGTCTTCCTTTTTATCGATGTTCCCTATCTATACAGAGGATACTCCAATTGAAAGAACTGAATCATTAGAAATAACTACAGTTGTTCCTCAGCAAAGAATGGAGGAAGAGATTATTATCAATAAACTTAGTCATTCTACAAAAGAATATCGAGAAATAGAGGACGTATGTAAAATGGTGAGTATAAGAGATGATGATAAGAAATGGAAATTAGAAGTGATAGCTGAACCTGCTTCAGAGCTTGTATCTGAAAAATCGTTGACGTTGACAGAAGCGCCATTACTGAGGCAAAAAATTGACAAAGAATCATCTGAAATGGATGAGAAAGCAAAAATTGCCCGTGGTATCGATCTTGAAGCTAGTGCGGACCATTTAATTGGCGAAGGTATAGAAAAACTAGACCAAACAACAAGTAGAAGCAGCGGTAGCTACAGTATAGATTACTTTATTAGAAAACATAGCGATAATAAATCACCCTCCACAGACGAAAAAGCTATTGTTGGAAAGAGTGTATCCCAAGTTCAACATGAGCATGAAGAAGATTACGAATCAGATTTAAAGGAGAAGTTGGAAACGCTTGCAGAGGAAACGAAGAAGTTAAGACGTCATCTGGAAGGGTGCAGTTTACTTAACGAAGATGAAAGCGATGAGAAAGAGCTTAATATACAAGTGATAGAAATGGTTGATGATATCGTGAAACCAGTGGAAAGCTTATCGCGCAGTGAATCTACTTATAAAACAGCGACGGCTACATCAAGAGGTGGCTATGATACATGTGTTACATCTCAGGAGGATACTTTCGAGACAGCTCCTGGTTATCATTCTCAAGAATCTGAATACACTACAGCAACTAGTGAAGCTAGCAGTGGATTGTCAGAAATGAGTGAAGAGCGTCGAGAAAGTGCTACACCGATTGCAATTCTCTCACCAGTACAGTCTGATCGTCTTTTTACTGCATCTCAGGATGAGGAACAGGAACCAAATAGGCAGGAAAGTGGAGTTATTGATTCGAAACGTTCTAGCCCGGATGTGCCTGATATTGAACTTGTATCTGTTGAAGATGATAACATGGAAGAGGACATTCTGCTAACAACTCCTAGTGGTATTCTCCTTGCTCCTGATGTGGATCCAGGGCGACCTGTTTCTCCAGTCCCTCCAGGTTTCAGTGATGAAGATGAAGGTATTCTCGCTGTTGCTACTGCATCTGATTCCTCCAAAAAGCCTATCGATCTAACTCGCCAAGTGGAAATCAAAGTTCTCGATTCTATTGTAGAAGCTCCAGGAGACGACGTCCTTGCTGACGAGACATTTTCATCGTGGAAACAAGAAGTGCCTGATTCGACAACCTTTCAAGAATCAATGCATATAAAAGCAATGGATTTTGGAAAAGAATATTCCCCACAATACTCAGATCTATCTACTGAAAAGAAAACGAGTACTGTTCATACAATTGAAAAAGAAGATGAAACTGCATTGCGCTTTGAAGCAGTTTTATGTGCCGAATCTGATTCATTGGATTCTCTTGATAAGTTATCAATTAAAAGCGGGAGCAGTGGTAAGAAATATAGCACGTCACGTCGAAGTAGCACCAGTTCTCGAAAAAGTTCTTACGATGAGCCACAAACATTTGTTGAACGACTTACACCAGAGCTGAAAATGTCGTGGGTAGAAAAGGATCAGGAAGTGGGATCGGCTAAGCAGTCCTCATTGTCGTCATCTGAGGAATATCCAACGTTTATGTCAGAAAGCGAGCAAGTTAATCCGGTAGAAGTTGAATTAGAAACGGTGGACGAAGAACCGGAAGAAGCGGATTCATTGAATGGAAAAAGCCTATCTTCAAATGGTCAAGGAACAGATATCAGTGTGACAGTTGGGAAATACAAAACAATTTCAAGCGATAATGTCTCTGAAACGAGTTTACAGGAATTTGAGCGAATTGAGCGGGACGTATTAAACAAAGGTGAATCAAGTCTTAGTGGAAGTGAAGTAGAACTGTACGTAGTCGGAAAGTTGAAAACATCTAATGGATCAACAAGTTCCTTAGCTGAATTTGAGCGACTGGAGCAAGAGGTCGTAGTCGAAAGTTCTCCACAAGATGAAGTAATGATCCTATCCGACATACGCGAAGAATCGGAAGTCGAAGAAATGAGTATAAGAGATGATGAAGAAGATGAACACGACTCCATCTCGGATATAAAAGCAGTACCAGTTGAAGAAGACACCCAAGTGGCAACACCATTGGCTTCACCAACTGACAGCATTGAAAGGGATTTTGAAAATTTTGTTCCGGAAGCAATGGGAACGAGCATTGATTCCTTAGAAATTAATGTTCTACCAATATATAAACAGAACGATTTAGATGGTGAAAGTTATTTAACTGAATATGAAGTCATTGAAAAAGTACACGAGGATATGCATGATTCTCTTGAAATAATTCCTCAGGACAAGGATTCTGTGCTGGAAGAGGCCAGCGTAGGAGAGATAAGCCAGGACAGGCAAGCAGTGTTGAGTGGTGATACATATCATGAAGATCAGGATGAAGAGAAAGATTCGTTAGCTGGTGATATGGACTCTGTGCTTCATGATTATCCCACTACGCTAACAACGTTTGAAACGATGCAAATCAACAAAGATGGTTCTACAGAAATAATTTCAAGGAGGGTTCTAACTCGTGTCACTGATCCAATTATTAGTCACGTACAATTTACTGGAACTGAAAATGAACATCGGCTACGTGATTTAGAACGTGAAGAAGCATTTGAAACTGTGGATGTTGAAGGCAACGTTACGCGAACAACACTTCATCGCAGTGCTCCTTCATCGTCTGCAGGTACTTATTCTTAATGTCATACATTTTTCAAATGTTTCTACATCAATTTTATGAAGCATGCATACATGTTCATTTACATCCATACGTGATATTTGTCATCAAAGTTCATTACTGGTCCTTCAGTTATGAAGAACACAGAAACTTAACACATAGACTATTTTGAATTTTCGAACTTTGTACTACAGTAAATGCTAGGTTTTGTCCAAACTGGTGTTAGCATCTTATTTAATAGTAAGTAAAGCATATAAGTAGTGCAGTGTGGGAAAGATATGATCACGATCTTGCCGGATATTAGCAGAATTTTATAATGTTATGCTTAAAATAAAATACCACAACGTAAACAGACATAAACCGAAGTTTGGAATGCAGGAAAATACTAAAAATTATATTAAGAACCGCGTCGTATTTTTTTAAAATTATGTGAAGAATCGCATAAAATTTTTTCTAGAGATTTATATGTGACAAATACAGTTTTAGTAATTTTCATCTTAATCATTAATTGGCCGATTATCTCCTGAAAACAGTTTATTCGTAGTCCCACTTCAAGCGCCAGACAGGAAGACAGGAGAAAAGAGTTTTAGTTTTATATGTAAATTAATAAAATCCCAAACATATATTTGTCTTTGTTCTGCTTTATACCATATCAATTTACTTAAAATTCCAAAAAAAGTGTGGATTTAAATTTGCAAAAGTTCAGTAATTTTATATACGTTTCATCGAATAGTTTTCATAAGAAAAGATCCACCACAACTTTTACTTATATTCTTCTACTCACTGTTAATGTATCAGGTGATAAAACGATAAGCTGAACTTGTCTTAAATTTCTAAAAAGAGCTAATTACTTTTCTATGATTTTGTTTTTTATCTGTGAGTCAATTGATTTTTAAAAGTTTTAGCTACTGTATCTTATTTGTTTTCTGAGAGCTATAGCAACTTCAGATTATAGATGTGTAGTAGTGTAGTACGTCATGAATGATTGAACAAAACTCTCAGAAGGCCATCTTTTAATGTATTACAAAATTAAGGTAGCTTTCTTGTAAGGTATATCAATTTCAGTATGAGGGTGAAACTACCATAACTTTCAGTAATTCGTAGCTTTTCATCAACACCATTATTCGAATTTTTTTTGGGGAATAGCAACATTTATATGCCTTGAGTTTTTTGTCTCTCTGATCATTGTATTGTTTTATTGCAGGCACTTCACATTCAACTCATGGTTGATTTCATTACCGTTCAAACAGATTATCTGTTGTGTCAGCATTATTTTTGCTTTCTCTCGAATAATTTGGCTGTTTTTTTTAATACTTCTTTAACAACTTCTGTCAAAATTGACAGTGTTATCCGTAAACTTAGCTTTATCAATCGATGTCGTGTTTTCAACAGGTTTAAACTGTATTGTGATCGGGTTAAGAAAGAAATTAAGTTTGGCATATTTTTGTAATTTTAAATCTTCCAATTAATAATATTTCAAGCCTGTAGTGGTAGTGTAGCTAGCTAGCACTTGTTAGGGTGATGAAAATATGGAATTCGAAATGGATTGGTATACTAGATTGGTGTTTCTTGAGGTACTTTGGTAATAAAATAATTTTATGGCATGATTATAGAACAGGAAGTTTGCGTTATTTCTGTTGTTTTTGGTGAGATCTATCAAGTTTCAAAAAAAAAAAAAATTTTTTTAGTTGAGATGTAAGAAACACATTTACGTCAAGCAATTCCAACTACCCCTCTGAACATTTTATTATAGAAGATGCTGTATAAAAGCATGATAAATATCACTTCATGTACCCTTCCTTATTAATTATGCCTTTTTTAGCATCCTAAAAATAAATTCTAATGACATTTTTCTCATGAATGAAATTCGGAACAGTATTGTTAACACATGTTTATAGGATCAAAAAGGGGTGATGTGTTTATACAGCTATTCTTTTGAAACTTTTTGCATCTCGCAGTAGCTAATGCTTGATTCTGTGATTAACTGATGAACATTAAGTAGGTGATTCGAAATTCCAAAGGATTTATGCGACTTCTTTGATAATATATTTGGATGTTGACATTGCTCCTAAAAAGCACCTACTGAAGGTATAACAGGAAGACTTTTTTGGCTTTTGGCTTAAATTATTTGCCAGTACTTTCTGATCAAAAATGAGCATATAAAGAATTGTGAATTTATTGTCATGAAGATTTTCATCCTCCTGGTGTATGTGATACGTTGAAATGCATAATTTCATCGCATTCTCATTCATTGTCATTTTGTTTATATCATAAAATGGCTTTTAGCTCCGTCTTTGTCTCCAACAGCTACTTCAAAGGATAGAGAATATGCAACGCAGTTTATCACTGCATATTTATCACCTCATATTGTCAATTTCATAGATTCTTAACAGTTTTTTCCTAATCTTGTCGATCTGGAAAATATCAACAATGAATAGAGCATATTCCATATCAGTACTTGTGTAGATTGTAAAATATCCTTTGCAAATGGCGATTTATCGGAAGAGGATTGCCAAGAAAAATGAGTGAGGAATGCGTTGCAGTTGGAAAAATTTTTTTTCCCTACGTTGGAATTATCACTGTGTATACTTTTAATGTTACCTGCGAAGCTTCATGGTTATAAACCAGATTCTCGAAGTTGGAGTTTGAAAACTTCTGAAAAAATAACTTCACGACACTAAAAAACTAAGTACTAATCATTGTAATTTTGACTCAGATTAAACAGAATGCAAAATCACTTCTTCAATATTTGAAAAAAGCATTTAAATCTGTCAAAAGCTGTAATGGAGAAGGCCTATTAAATTCAATAGAAATGGTCGGTCGTAACCTAAAAATGCGTTAAAATTTTCCTTGAATGTTTTTATTAAGCATAATGTCCAAAAACATTATAACAGTAGCAATTAAAGAGTGAATTTCCTGACTGTATTTTATCAGTGCAGCAGAAATTATGTATAAAATGATGTTCCGCAATTCTCGCAATATTTGCAATGGCTAACAGGAAAAAAACTGGATTGGGAAAGTGGTAGATGTTTCAGAATTGTGAAATGCAATACTGGTGATGAGAATGAAATAAATAAGTAGTTAAATATGCAGTTATGATATTCAAATATGGCAAACAAATGATTCAAAACTATGTCTAATGAAGGGATAGCATTCTTTTGCACATATGCCATGAGAGTAATAATTAATCAAAAGTGTAGAGTGGAATGAAACCTCCTGCTTTTTTGGAAACGAGTCCTATCTAATATGTCTATCAATCTGCAATCTCTTTTTTGAACAAAAATGTTATATTGTTTAAGAATACGTTACACTGATGATAACAATTTATGCGAAAATTTTTCGTATAGTGAATACAAAAAGGTATGCGTAATTAAAAAATATCAATGTCGAAAGAAAAAAATGTTAGGAGTGGATGAGTTTCACAGCTTCTTATAGGGAGAGCCATCACTGATCGACTTCCCATTGTTTTCATCGTAGTTATTATGTAACGTAGCTATTGCTTTGTGTTCTTTGCTTCGATGATACGTGTTGTCGGATCGGCGAGGTGGACATGGACAGTACTGAAAATAAGTAATCGCTCTATTTTGAAGATTAACTTCGAAAAAGCAGTGACTCTCAAGCAATATTACAACTCAAATATTTCGAAATTAGTTGAATTCAGAACAAAAAAAGGAGCACCTCGGCATCTTTCCCAGGCCTGCCTTCTTCACCTTCAGATCCCATTGGTCCTTGAGGACCAGGTGGGCCAGCAGATCCAGGGTTTCCTGGCGGACCTTGTGGACCAGCTTTACCAGTTTGTCCCTCAGCACCTTTGTCTCCAGGTGGTCCTGCTGGTCCTAGTGGTCCTCTTGATCCCTTCGGACCAGAACGACCAACTAAATGGTGCATGTCTAAACCTTTAGAGCCTGGTGGACCCATTTCACCATCTTTACCTGAAATCAGATTGCTGTAAATTATAGTATTACCATATTTGACCATAAAAATGAATAAACTCAACTATCTTCTCAAATTTGCAAGCACGAGATGCCCAAAATCCATCAAAAAATATATCCCAAGAAAAATTTTTGATATGAAATACTGAATAAATTGCCTCATCAATTTTTGGCACATATAATTAATTAACTAACAAAGCACTCCGTTTCAATAAAACGATTACTGCACTTACCTACCGGTCCTACCAGTCCAGGCTCACCAGGTGGTCCTGGTTGTCCATTTCTTCCAGGAACTCCACTTCGACCTTTTGCACCTGCGATTCCTCTTAAGCCCGGCTTCCCAACTGCTCCTGGTATGCCAGGCAACCCTCGAGGACAATGGTAACATGGCGCTTCATGTTGAAGCAATGACATATTTTCAGCATCTTTGCCAGATTGTCCATCAGTGCCAGGTATACCATCTAATCCAGCATGTCCCGGTGGACCTTTCGGACCTGGTAGTCCAGCCGGACATGAGTTTTCTTTAGCACATTCTGTAATGATAGCTTGATTGATTGATAAAATTGTTACGAAAAAGTAAATTTGTTATTAAATTTAGGATGTGATACTGGAATGATAATTTAGGTTTATATCCTGAGAATAGTAGGCCAATCTTAGGAAGAAATCTTCCATATTTTATTGCCAACTAATCCTACTTGTTAATTATCCACATTTTTTTCTGAACAGGAGAGTGCGGGATTTAATATTAAACGAAAGCAAAAATTTAAGCTATATTATACGGCATTTTAATCACCCAATAACTTTAAAGGAAAAAAGATTAAAAGATAAAATGCAAATGTGATTTTCACGAGGAATAAATATAATTCTTTCAATTCTCTTAATGTTTTTATAATATCTAATTGGTTCATGGAAACTTCGAAAACAAAAATTGAACATGAATGTAAATGATTTTATTGCCAATTATAAAAGTAAACTTACTGCAAATATCAGCTAATTGCGGTGCACTTGGCGGAAAACCTTTTGCTCTCTGTTTGCCATTTATATTTGAAAGGAGTGAGTCGGTGAGTGGTTTGAAAAACTGATCTGATTCTTTGTTTTTGTCATCATTTGATTTTAACTTGTTAGACTCCAATAAAATACTACTTTCAATGGTGGAAGGTGAAACAGATGAATCAGATGTGAGAGAATCGTGTCGACTACCAATAATTGGTGATGTCTTGTTTCTCTGGGAGGTTTCTAAGACGAAATAATTATTATCCAACAAGTGTTACACTGTATGATTGCTATCTAGACTGGAAAAACTGAAATCTGTGGTTATGCAAATTGCTTTTAACATTTATAAAGCCTTGAAAGTCTAAAACGGAGAACCATTTCGCTAATATTCTTAAGAAAACGATTTCATGTCTTTTTTGAAATGAATTAACTTCTCAGTCAAAAAATAGATATTTAGTATATTCTACTAAAATCGCATGAGGATGAAATTTTTCAAACACTTAAAATTAATGACAGTTATACTAGTGATTTACCAGTAGACTGATGAGTACTGTCTGAATCGTTCCCATTGTGTCTCTTTTGACGTAGTTTTGGAGGATTTCGCCCAAGTACTATCAGATCATTCCATAAATCATCAGTGATCATCTGTAAAGCACTTCAGAATTTCGTTTTGTAATATGAATGTCGTTCAATCGAAAAAAAATGGAGAAAGAGTTTAAAACTTTAGGATATGACATGACTGTTGAAATATTAAAGTAATTGAAATCGGCTGAGAAGCACAAGATCAGGTAGGGTAAAAGCTTATACTTTGAAATGATGCATTTCGACGTCCAGTGATCTGTAAGCATCCTGAACATCCCTCTTGATATACACCATTGCAATAAGGCATATGAATAGCACAAAGGCGCTTAATGCAGAAGTCGTAAAAGTTATAGAATGCACGCGAAACATTTTTGTCAAATAGGTTGCTCTAAAAAAAATGATTCCTTATATTTGAATTTTGCAATGGGTGGACTTACTATTAGGTCAATGATTAACGAAAATTGATGACAAAGCGTCCATCGGCAGTTCCATAGCGATTTTTCGGTGATATCACTCACTCTAAAATCATGTTGCATTTTATCATCACTTTTAATACTATAATAATTCCAATTAGAAATGCGATGAATTTTGCTTAGAACAATATATGCATTATTGTAGCTGTATTTAATATGTCAGTAGTTTTGTTTCAATTTGGTTCCTTAATTTTAACTCTAAAAAGTATCTTGGCATCTTTTCTTAACAAAAATCCTCCTTTAAAAATGCAAACAAAAAAAAACTCACCACAAATAATAACAAACAACAGATTGTGGAACAATTACTTTGATTTCCGTAAATATTCTGTGCTGCCCTAGCCAGTTATTTTATTCTTCTTCAAGAAAGTACAACTTATTTGTTAAGAAATCACAGATTACTATTCTTTTACCGAATTAGGGAGATGGTTCAATCAACCAAATATTTAATCAGTAGATTTTATAACTTTCTAAACTTTAAATCATCATTGCTACTCTACGAAATTTAAAGCAAAATATTTAACGATTAAACACAATATAGAAGACTCATGTTATTATATGTACGATGCAAAGGTTGAAATGTGGTAATGAATCCTCCAATACAGACATGTAAGATTATTACTTCCGTCTTTATTTTAAAGTGACCATTATATTGTAATACAAATTTGATCTATGCAGTAGTGCTTAATTTTATTAACAATAAAATCAAAACTGCAAATAAGATTACCGGTATTTAACATCGGATTGATGACATTTCTTGACTCATTTCATAGAATAGTTGTAGAGAGTGCAAAAATTAATATTAACGGCATCGCTTGGGAATAAAGTGATAAATTCAGCGATGTATCTTGGAAAGTTAGCAAGTTTATTTCACTTACCTTTATGAACAACAAATAATATTTCTTAAAAGAAGTTACAACTAGCTGTTTTAATGAAGTCACTAAAAATTAATTGGAATAATCAACGAAGAGTTTCACTTTAAAAAATTATTGTTTAAAATATTCAAATCGTTTTTAAATGCAATTTATCAATTATGAAAAAATCTCACAGCCTATCAAAATATTACTAAAGAAATCAAATTGAATGATATAAGTAATTCGATCACAACACACATATTTTTTGGTTTTTGTTCGGCTTTGATACTATTTTACTATTTATCTATCCCAGAAATCCATAAAAAATCACTAAATTAGTTGACAGATTCATAATGATGAAAGTGTCATTACTCTCCTTCCTCACATATATGTATTTAAACCATTTCACATTCCTGCACCATTTAGAAGAGCAATTATTCTTTGAATCAGCCGACAGTCTCGCTGCGTCGCTACACTATAGAAATACAAAAGAATTATCACATACTCTAATGACATTTCCTGCAAGATTTTGATGCATTTCATTCTCCATGACAGCAGATGGTGCTTCACAAAATGGTCACTCTTCGTAGTTGACAATTGCACTACCAACCACTCATTGATTCTAAATTTGCGCAGGAAAAGGGAAAAGTGATGATCTGAACTGTTGGGGTGGATCAACGATAACATTTTTTCTCTAACATTGACAGATTCACAGAAATAAGCGAATCCAAAAGAATTGTTGTGAGTTCTACAATCCTCTCAAAACAATGTTTTCAATGGTAAATAATCTAAAATCATTCTGCTGCATATATTAATAATATACCGCACTGTACGGTTGACAGGTCCCATTATTAACTACGCAGCTGATGAGATATAGAAATAAGTAACACTGTAACTTGTGAAGTTTTGCTGACTCCTTTATCGTTAGAACGCCATTTTTGACGCTCTTAGTACCTACTATTCAAGGCCTCGCATCTAAGCTTTATACTACCTATAACCGTATCTTCGCGCTCTTCTGATTGTAAACTGTTTAGTATAAAAAAAATTAATGAGTTGGTCTTTCCATGTTTCAGATTTCCCTTGAGCTTTGTCGCCATAATATTGAAAAAGAGATGGACGAGTGAAACTTCTGAACTTTTAAAGGGAACAAGTGCCCTAAATTTTTTGGTATGAGATCATCTATCTAGCCATGAAAACTAATGTTCTTAATTTATCCATTCAACATGGATATTGTTAGACTTTTGAAAAAAATCAGTGGTAAGAACTACCAGTAAAATAGATAAGCAGAAAAATCTGTCCATATTTCATAAGCAAAATTTGGTAACTAATTCATTTTGCAAGCATAAATTATTTGAACATGAAAATATTTGGCTCTAATAGAAAAAAGCAACTTGTATGTATCTTGTAGCATCAACAGCCTACTAAATTTTACCACCGTCATCATCATCAGTGATTCTTTGCCTAATGCAATCTCAAATAGGATTTCTATTCTCTTCTACAATCTTTAAAGTAGCAAATGTTAAGAAAGAAGAGAAGTGACAATGGTAGGCAATCTAACAAAAGAACGGAGAGACCCATGAAACTACGAATAATTCGTTATTTTGAAGAGTGTTAATGATTGAGGAAAATAGGAAGCTAGGAATTATATTAGTGTAAGTTTAGAGATTTAGGTCAAGGAAATCACGTTAGAAAATGCAGTCCAGTTCCCGTATACAACGGAGACGAGATTAGGATGATATTCTTTTTAAGTGGTGAAGAAGTGAAGGGAAGAATTTAAGTTCATTGCTGCAAAGCGATATAAAGTCTTAGTAGTGCATTATTGTGGGTTGAACTAAATGTAGATCGCAAGATTCCACATAGCAGAAGTCATGGAAATAACATGACAAGAAGCAAGTAGTATTGAAAAAAGTGAGGAAACGCCATAGAAATCATGTGAAAAGTTAATTAGATTAAGGGTAGCCAAACAAATGTGAAACTTAGTACCATACAAACTATTATCCTGCAATAAAACATCCATGAAGATATACCCAATGAGGTCGAAGTGTCGCATCTCATTCGAATAAGTTCAAACCACCAACCACTATAGCTTACCTAATGGAAAAATGAGAACTAAATCATGGATTGTTGGGAAATTCGAAACTTTATAATATAAAATGAATAGATCTGCATAAGTGATAATTAGGCTAAAGAAGTGCTCTCTACAACTTCTCATCAGTGTTAAATTTAATTCCTTATCACACATTATTCTTCATTTCGTGCTGCTCAAATGTCACTCACAGTTATTGCCTATCAACATTTCCCGCCATTGCGTGTTCTCTGTCTTTTCTTTTATCTATGACAACAAATGTAACTAACGAGTAATCAAGCAATCTCCGCGTTCCCCATCGCTTCTTTCCTTCTCTTCATCACATCACATTGCCTAACTATGAAATCATTATCTCTCGTAAGTCTGCATGATCTACTATCTATTTATCCCATGTATATCCATCCGGATGATCTTTTATGACTTATTACACATCTACATCTTTCTATTGACTTATTATGTATCTAAATGATTGCTCAGTGTTAGGTATATATATATATATGTAGTTGCGTTGGACACTATATGTATATGTATGCCCAACATTGGGCGTATATGCAGATCAAGTGGAACTCTTCTCAGCTAAGTGTGTACTTCTTGCTTGGAACAAAGCGGCTCGTTTAACTTCCTACCAATCAATAGTCAAGAATTGGAGTATTCATTTGTGGACGTCGTTAATTGTCAATATTTCCAATCTTCCTTCCAGTAAACCTTTTCACTTATAATTGTCGTGGATTACCAATCTGCTCTACCGAACCAAAAAAAAAAAGAAAATTTTCACATGGATAAAGAAATCTGTCTGAAGATGAAGATATCATTTCAGATCAAAACAAAATTTATTGGCAAATAATGATCATATTTTAAACTGCAGTGGAGATGTTTAAAGCGATCAGCTTCTTTCGATTTCCTGGGCAATTGGATCTACTAATTTGCGTGAACTAACTATTAGCTTGCTTCCCTTTCCGAGACTTCATTTTCTGTTGTTTGGCTCGGCTTCATCCACCATAATACCGTTGTATCCGTGCCACTCAAGATCAATGATTGATCAGGCAGGTTACTTTCAGAAGCATTATGTTGAATTCATAATATGATCCTAACAATTTTAATCTTGTAATTTTTCATTTATACATGTAAATTAATCCCATGGATGAAGTGATTTTGTAAAAATTAGATAAAGCTATGAAAAAAAAATTTCCGAACGATTTTGAGATTTTTAAAAGTCATAAAATAGTTCTTCAATTGATATACAATTCAAGTTTCAAGTTTAAAAATTTCGTTATAGCCCTTTGACACAAATCGCATAATGGCTATGATCTAAAAAATGGTCGTTGTCTCGATGCTGCTGCAGTGTTAGGGATGGAAGTCAGCAAATAATTTCTACAGACTTACAATGTCGTTTAAATCATCATCAAAATGTCACCAAATCTTGTATTTTAGGAGGTTGAAAGTCATATTTCGACTCTTTGAAAAACAATGATATTTGAATGGTTGCCAAATAAAATCAAAATAGCATCGTGCGAAGTGTCCAAAAAGCGGAACTAACATCAGTATTGTTCTATTATCAATACTACATCAATTCAAGGGATCATTGTTACCATTTGACAGCATTTCACAGGTTGCTTTTTTTTGAATTGATCACATATGATGAATATAGATTTATTTCATTTTACTGACGAAATCATTTTAAATGCAGTAAAGCGACTTTAAAAAAGTAATTTTAAATTTAGAAAAATATTTTAAATGTTTTTTTATACACTGCTTCGACGGAAAGCTTTTCTGCATTGGTTTAAAAAAAACGTAGATTTATTTCAGTGGTGCGTAGGCAAAGGAATGGAAGAGGTGAAATTTAAGCAAGTGGGAAATATTTTGATAAGTTTGATTACTGAATATCAAGAACGTGAGAAAATGCAGGATGAGGAAGATTCAAATGTGACGGATGTCGGTCAGTCACAATTTTGAGAAAATTATGATAGAATGATTTCTTTTCTACAATTTCACATTCATTTTATGCATGAAAATAACGCTGTTTAGCTGAAAAAGATTAAAGGTTTCTTTCACCTGACAGTATAATAATATCACTGTTAATCATAATCGCACATTTATTGCGATGTATGGTGTGTTATAATTTTCTGGTAAGGAATATTTATACTTTCTCTAAAAAGTTATGAATGCAAATCTGATACTTGTCATAGTTGAGACTAACTGCTAAGTTTTTCCTAAATAAGCTTATAATCTTACTATATAAGTAATGCAGTTTTATTACAAATATTCTGGATACAAAACTGACTAGTGAAAGTAATTTTAAACAATATTTTTCTGTGATGAAACATTTGACCTTAATGACTGTAATGCAGTTGTGGATGGATAGTAAATGAACAATTAAGACATATTATTTTAAGTGATATCATTAGTATTTCACTATAAAATTAAATATTCACCAGATTTTCTGATTTCAAATCACTAACATTTATTTAAAGTGATCAAAAATATCTTTGAATTATTCAAAGAAACTAAGGGAACCATACAGAGTCAGATTGAGCAATCAGATATCACTTACGTTTGAAATTCAAATCGTTATTTGGTAAGATAAAGAAAACATGAAAGCAATTAACTAGCTCGAATTGTGTTGTAATGTGTTTTGGTATTTTGTTTTTGAGATGTTAAACTCAATATTCTTACTTTGTGAAATTTCTTCCTAATGAGGAACATTTTGAAGTTTCATTCAAGATGGAAACAAAAAACAGGCATGAAATTGCAACTTTCCAAGTTTTTTTTGCACTGTTAAAAATTTTTTGTATGTTGGAGAGATTGAATTTACTGATCTCAAACCTGGGAATTTTTTTGTAAATTGAATTGAATATTGTTAACTGCATTCTATAAGAGTCATGAATTTGTTTTCAGATTGCATGTGAAGAGAGAGCCTTATTTTAAGATGTTTTCAAACATTTACCAGGAACTGAAAGAATAATTAAGATGCAGATCAGGTATGAATTCGTCAAAATGTAATCTGTGCTGTGAATATCAGTATGTAGAAGATAGTGTGATACATAGCAGCTACGATTCATATGAGCACAATTAATACTTCTGAAATACTCAAATGGTCTAATTGAAAAAGAAGGAACTTCATCATTTTATGAAAAAGCAGCCCATTAAAAGTTAAGGAATATCTTCTTAATGTTAAGCTTTTAAATGATTTATCAGGGAAAACTGATAAAAACTAGAGCTACTGATATGTTATTTGCATTTTATAATCCTTTTTCATCGATAATCAGAAAACAACAGAAAAGACACTGGATAACAACGTGATTAGCATTATTATCCTGTCAGTGATTCGATTGTCTTTGGTGTCCATTAACAAGGAATTATGCAAATATTTCTGATTGATTATAGTTATGCAGAACGGAATGCTTTCCAGTGTCTCGGCATATTGATTTATAGCATTGCTTTGAAAAATATTTCTTAAAAGAATATTTTTAAATCAATCAATAAGCATGAAAACATAGAAAAGAGAAAAACGGTGTACCAAGGCATTATCGAATCAAAAATTTTATCTATTCTATACGACAATGATGTAAAGTATTATAGATATTATGGAAATAATTGTGCTATATTGCTAGAAAAGAAATCAGTATGTCTGGTATACCATATCCTTAACATTAAATGGTATAAATAAATTTTTGTCAGTGAAACAAAAAACAATTTTTATCAATCAAACAGTCATATAAAGTGACACATATTAATGGTGTTGTCATTTTATGATAACATCATTAATGTGGGCAGTTTCGTGACAATAAGCAAAATTTCTAACTGATAACTCCATAAAGTGATGAAGAAAAATTCAATATTATAAAATAGTATCTTGATAATAGTACAACAACTTTGATTCCGTATGATGCGAATGAATTGTCGAAAGAGGCTAAAATGCAGCAGTTGAGCTATCTACAGATTAACTGAATTTTCTAGTAGTTCGAATGCCAACACATATCAATATTTTTCGAAATTTCTCTCAATTTTGAAAGTATTCACTTTTATTAAAAATTGCCTCTAAAAGTTTTTGAATGTGTGATTTCATAAGTGATAATTAATATAATTATTGTCGTGTCGAAAAAGTTAAATCGACTCGACATTTTCCTCGATATTTTCCTGTTCACTATATTTCATATTTCTATATCACACTTGTTACATGTCGGTCGAACATTAAGAAAATAAGCAAACAGATGCACATATAAAATAAAATTTGAGTTCCCATAAACAGAAGGAAGATTTTTTTTTATCTTAGCTTAATACAAACAGAAACAAAAAAGGCAACACAAGCTTCTTCAGCTCGAAATTTATCTATTTTTTTCATACTTTATATGCAAGCCTCAAGCGAAAAAAGGATCATACCTGTCGAAAACCACTGGAATTCAATCAAAAACTCTTTTAATTTATAACAGGAAAATTAAATGTTGTAAATGAATGTAATGGTAGGACAAATTGCTTTGAAAAACTTAAAGTCGTTTATTATTATAAATGTGTTTTTACTTTAGTTTCTTTCACTACAGTAGCAGTTATTAATTATTACATCAATTCTTTTGTTTGCTGAAAATGTACAAGGTTTTTGGCAAAAACTCAAAATTAATTCGGAACAAAACAGTATTGAAATCTTTTTAAATCCAATAAACCTATATAAAAATATCTGCCACAATTAAAAAAACATGTGTAACAATCTAATAATAAGTTCATGTTGTGTACTATAGGTATGCTACCTGGGAATAAGAGAGCAACAAAAAGTGTTTCAATAAGCGATAAAAATGATGCATGATAAAACTAAGAGGGATCGAACGTATAAAGACTATAAAGAGGAGAAGGTAAGAGAGGGATGATGCGGGAGTAAAAACATTTGTCGTAAATTAACAAAAAAAAAAAAAAAAATTAATAAAAGCATCCGCTCTACAATATAGAAAATAAGAACCAATTATCTCGTCTACCTTAAGATGACCAGAAAATGCGACGGAATATGACAGATAAAAGTGGCTTCTGAAATAAGTCATCTTGAAGTATGTTGTTTTTTCGAGATCGAATAAGCTTATACAACAAGGTCAAGAGGATAAACCAAATTTCTATACTGCAAACATCTTTCTTGGTCTTCAAAAGTATTTTATCTTCAACTTATTTTGTTTAGATAAATCAAAGGTTCTTTAATTATTGGTACACATTGCATTCTTTAACTATTCAGGTATCATTATATTCTCATCCAGATGAAATGGAAATCAGAATTTTACAACTAGTAATACTGCTTCCGTGATGTTACTAGACTGATAATCATATGGTTATTACTCCACACCTATTAATTGTATTTTTATTTTGGAAAACAAATTATGGATTTTGAAGAAAGATTTTGCAAAGTATCTACAAAGAATATACTGATGGCAGTCGCCCTTTCAAAAAAAACTTACAATTACTTTTCATTTTTTTGTTCTTGCCGTTTTACCACCATGCAACCAAAATGGAAAGAAAAAGAAAACTTATCTTTGAATGCTAATTTCTATTATTAATCTCGTTTTATAGTTTTTTAATTAAGGAAAAAGATGGAAATGTGATGTTGAAAATAAGGACTGGAAATAATATTGAAAAATAATGCTTTTGGCTTACTAAATGAAGTAAACGTAGTGACAGCATTATTATTCTTCCTTCTACACATGCTTGCATTTCAAGGAACACACCCGTGTGTTTCTATTTTTAAATATAAAATCACTGTTAACTGCATCATCTTTAGATAAATTTTGTTTCGAAATCCTTAGATTACAGTTTAATGAGTTGTGGTTGGACTTTTTTTTGAACCATGATCATAAAACTCATTGTCTTACTCTCTATTAACCGTCTGATGATTACAGATAAACAACCAGAAGTAGTAATAATCTATTAGTAAAAAAATAATTTAGAAAGTCTTTACATCAGAAAGTTTAATATGCAATGAAAAATTTTGACACTGATGTTTAAAAAGGCAATTCTATACAAAATAATCATTCTTCCATAATACTCGAAAAAATATGAATGATACAAACAAATTATACAGAAATAATGCAACGATAATGAACGCTCAGGGAGGATGAATTTTGATGTATGTTTTTAGTATACTTTTAGTATACATCGTGAGGACAGGTGAGCCATAATGCGGCAGTAACTTTTTCCTTTTTCGTTGACAATTTTTTTTTTCGAGTTCTGATTGTCAAAAAAACTGTCATCTGACACTCATTAGCTGCTTATAATTCTGACCAAAAATGGGGTATGATCAGAATAATATTTACACTATCTATTATTTTCTTGGTTTCAACATGGAAAGAGAGTTTCGATGTCAGACAATTTTTCAGCTATCAGAAACAACTGGTTTGTCATTTACAATTAGTAACAGAGCATGGAAATTTTATAACGAACTAGTTTTGCAGAGGGGGTGAGTGCTAGATTTGTAGAATTTTATGAATTAAACTATTCAGCACATGAGAAATTACACTGTTTTTTCAAATTCTTGAATGAAAATTTGAAATGTGCTATAAATTTTCAGGAATTTCAGCTTCAAATTACTTTATTCCTCATTTATAATTAAAAACAAAAATTCTTTTTAAAAATTCATGGTTTTATGAAATCTTCAAAATAATAATCATATCGCAATGTCAAGTAGAAAAACAAATGATTTGCAACAAACATTATCAAAAATAAATAGATAAACAAAGTTTCAAAGATCAGTGGTGGCCTAAAGTTGATACTATCACATCAATCTGTCGTCGTCAACTCTATTTTCCATCTTTGTCCGCAAGCGGATGGGTATAACAGAGTAATACTTCAAAGATATCGCGGGATGCACAACTGACAGTTTCACAATCACAAAAAGAGAAAGACTTTAGGGATTTATAAAGATGAATAATAAAAGGAAAGAAGAAAAGATGGTCAATCCTGTCTCACAGCACTTCTAACATCATTATTGCAATGAGTAGTTTTCTTAGCCAATACTTGAAATTATCTCACTGCTTTCCTGGCTAGGCTCAATGAATATCACACTTTTCTGTCTCAATTGATTTTCCATTTTTTTTTTCTTTTCTTACATATGACAACAAAATTTTTATCCTGCCAATTACCAATTAAACTATATGTATCCTTTCTTTGCTCAGTGTTTCATGAATAACCCTTCATTTATTATTATCGAGATTATTCCAAATGAGAAAGTATATTTGTGACGGATGAGTATAAACCTCTAGCAATATATGATTTTGAGAACTTTCGCTTTAGATTTTCTTTTTTTGCAAAAACAGTGAAGCTCGCAACATTGCATTTCACAAATGAAATTGAAAGTGTTTAATGCCGCGTTTAGTGAAACCAATTCTAGAATTAAACATTTCCACTCGAGAAATTTGCTTGATGGTCAATATGGTCTTTATTGATACATTAAAGCAATGTCTGCAAGAGTATATTCATTGTTTACCTTACTTTTTTCGAAGCAATATCGCTAGTTTACTACTCATTTCAAATATTATCATTATAGCTATTTTTTATATGTAATAATTCTAGCAGTGATGTTTTTATGTCATGATCAGTGAACTTTTTAGAGCGATAGCAGCAATGTTTGCGTAATCATCCTGCTCGATGAAGTTATTCTCTTTTAATAATTAAACATGTCTTACAAAAAGTGTACCGCCATTATGATACCTGTGTGTATTTGTATTGTTCGATATTACTATTCGCTGATGAAACATGTTGAAAATTGTGTGAGCAAGTTAAAGAAGGTAGAGCTTTTTTTAGGTGAACTGATTGCATTTACGCTACTATTGAAAATAAAATAAATTAGTTTACATTTCTTGATTGCATCATTTCATTGAGAATAAATGGCATATGATATATTTCTTATTTAAAAAATACATTATTCTTGATAGTATTTTGTGTTTCAGCGATAGAATGTAAGAAATAAATCTATTTTAATCATTCTGAATAGTTCATCAACCAATTCCTAATCATATAAGTAATCACCTATGTCAGTGTAATCATTTATATGAGCATCATCGTGCAAAAACATTTTATTTGGATTCATTTTAGAAATGCATATCATATACAAACCATTATTAAATCATTTTTGATAAATCAGAAGCATAAAACAGAACTTGAGATATTTTGAATTTCTTAATTTGTTTATATAAATGTAATTCGCCTAAATAACCTACTAAAAATTATATTACTAAAAATTATATACTAAAAATCATATTAGAGAGGAAGAATATGGTCGAGAATCTTATATAGCATTAATCTTATCATATTTAGGATTAATATACAAGTGCATTAGTGCATTAGGAGTATAAAATGATCATCCAATAAGTGAACAACATCTTATCCGATATATCATCGTTCAATTACTAGAATAATCTATCATTGTTCAATTATTAGAGTATTGTTTGCACACATTTCTGTCTGTTTCTCTTTCTATACTTTTCATTTGTTCAACTAACTATTTTACAATGGCGAAAATTCGTTTTCCCTGAATTCATTTTTGCGGATTATTTACAAAAGTTGCTCATGATAATGGTGGCTGGTGGCACCGTGCATTAATAACCCCAACATTGTGCATTTTCCATTTCATACCATTCCCATTCCCTAATCCAATGGCGTCCCAAATCGACCACTTCTATTTGCTGCATTTAGTAAGCAAGGAAATTTTAACTGTAATTTAATGGCCTAGATAATTCGTTACTATTATACAGTTAAATTCAGACTTATTATTCAGAATAGTTTTATGGAACAACGGATACAGCGTTGTTATCTTTTCAATAACTGATTCAGTGGAGAAATTGATAGGATAACTGAGCATTTATCACATAATTGTGTATATTTTTTGAAATGATTCTCATAAATGGTTTTTCACTATACAAGCAGAGGAGCCGCAAAATTGATTGTTGATGCCTTTGGCTAGTTTATTTGTATTGCTGTGGTTGGTTCAGTCTATGGAAACAATCCTTATCACTTGACATACTAAATCATATCATCTACAACTGATACACTCCTATCTATCGTTTTGAACAGTAGTCCTGCAGTTTCCAGCTGCCACATAACAGACGAACAAAACAGGCATATGATACAACAAAGAATATCAATATTTTATCCAATTAATAAATTTCTGTTACCAATATTATTTGATATCAATAATTCTATCACTTAATGTTCATTTTTTTAACTTTCTTCGCAAGATGATCTTTCTTCCTTATCATCATTTCTGTCACACATTATGTCTAGCAACTACATTTCATAATCTTTTCCTTCTCTCTTTTTCTTTCCATAGAATTCGTTTTACCTTTATTTTGAATCATCAACTTCTATCCGGAACTAATTTCATCATTTCAAACTGCTTCTTCTCTGCTACCTTCACTAATGAATGCTTACTTCAACTTTCACTTCTTTTCAATTTATATGTTTAGTTTTTTAACCGGTTTCTTGAAGTCATATTGTATGTCCTAGAATTCTGTTTTATAGATTTTTATTAACATTTACAATGAGATAGTTTTTCTCAGTGGAACAAAGTTTAATTATAACCATAATCCAATGTATATGCCAAGTCCATATCGATAGTCAGCGTTTTTTTGAGGAAGCGTAATGGTTGTTTCGTTACTGATCGTGTAATTTGCTTGGCTGTTTTATTTTCATATTCTTAATGGAATTAAGCAAAAATGCAAAAAGTTCTTTTTTTAGTTATTATTGTTAAATATTTCTCAGTTTTGCGAATTATATGAAAAACTAAGTTATTGATGAAATGATTGCGGATTTTATGATTCTATCTCAGCTGAACACATTTTAATTTGGAATTTATAATGTTTATCGTAATAAGCGTAACAGTTCAATGTGGTAGTAAGTAATTTCCTTCTCATTTTCTAAGGAAATCCATTTCATTCGACTTGAATATTTTCAATTGATCATTTCCGAATTCATTTCTAAACAAAGAATTTTATTGTCACCAAAAAATAAAAAAAAATCAACATGTATAAAAACTTGGATGGATTACAATTACTGGAAAAGTCACAGAGTGAAAAAGCTTGTACAATTCGACGAACCGAGGTGCTTTTGCTTCTACCCGACAGTATCGTTATCTGTCCAAGTAAAAAGAAAATCCAAAAGGACTGTGAAACCTGTGAAATTTTAGGACTTGTTAATTTTTAATATATTTTTTTTTCAATCCTCAAGATTTTTTTTCAATCCTTTCAATCCTATTAATTTTTCAATCCTAAAGATTTGCTGAGATACAGAGTTAAAAAAATGCGAAATCTGGTGAAATGAAAAATAAAATGGCTGATAGTTTGATTGCTGATGAGCTAGTTTTATGAGAGAGTTTCCTGCACCATCTTTAATGAAAATCGTACCTCTCCTTTTTAGTGAAATTCAAGAAATTAAAGAAGAGGAATGGAAGAAAAGAAGAAAAAAGGTAGAGAAGTAATCGCAACTGTCTGATGAAAGGATGTTATAGCGTTCTTTTATCAGTACATTCAGTACTGCTGTGGCGATAGATTCTTTTTTTATTAACATTTTAATATATCAGCATACTTTCATCGATTTCTTCCGTGTACTTTTATTACTTTTAAATATTTTAGAAATTAATAGTTCCATGACTCATGCGATATTTTAACTTTTTTTATTCCATGTATGAAACATTCTGTTGCATCATTAGATTGTGATGTCTGCTAATATCTAGGCGTGATAAGAGTTAATTAAGTGGTATCACGCTTGTACAAGTGATAGTAGTAATCTTAATCGTTAGAACAAACAAATGAATATCACCCGACAATCATTTTATCTAATAACACCTTTTACAAATAAGTGTTGGTCATTTCATTTTTTCATCTAATCTTCTTATCTTAGTGGTTCGAGACATTTTTTTAGATACAAACATTTATGAAATCTTCATTAACAGTAGTAAATATTTCCCTATAAAGATCAAAAAAATTGAAGAAATTTTAGAATTTATCTAACTTGTAATGATTACTATTCTCTTAATATATTCATTCATGTTTATACATTATTTCTTGATATGAAAGTCTTCTATGTTGTTGCATTCTGTTAGCACTACCACTCGTAACAACTAAAATATAAATAAGTAAATAAATAAAAACATTCATTAAGAGGATTATAAATTAATCTAGTATTGATTTCCTGACTGATTTAGCACCCAAAGTACAAATATTAAGCAATTTATTTCAGATTATTTTTTGCCAAAAAAGATTGTGATGAAATTCAATTGATCGCTTCAACTATTTCTGTTTTTTGCTTACAATATAAATAAGAAGCTTTGTTAACAAGTTTATTGCGGAATTAAAACAGATTTTTTAATAGTCCTTATTTACAGTGTTATAAATAACTTAGATAAAGATGGATCGGAAAGATCAACAGTTGAACTTTGATAATTGGAACCTTTTAGGAGATAATGCTACATTGCAAGAACTGTGGTGATAGCAATTATGCAACTGATCACAAAGCTAACACATAAATTGTATTGAATGGTAATAATTTTAAGCAAATAGACTAACAAGTTATATATATATCTCTCCCTGTGCTTCCCGCTTTTAGTATGTTCCTTTTAAAACTAAACATTAGAATTAGTTGTGTTTACCCACCGATCTTTTCAGCTTTCACTAATCCTAAAGTGGCATTTTCTGCTGAAATTGATAAATGTGATGCTTTGCAATCGGATGACCTCTGTGGAGATGTAACATCAGGAAAAAAATTCACACTCATTTTTGGCAAAATTGGGCAAATACCATAATGACGCTTTTATAAAATGGAAATTTATAAATTTGCTTACGGTAGTGACAATGATTTAAGATTACTTTAAAATGATGCGAACATTCTACTACGGTGTGCAAGCCAATGAAGCCAAATTGCACAAATCACCGATAGTGATTTAATGGAGAGGAAATAGTAAGTCGTGTGAGTTACTTGTAATGGATCCATGTAGAGTTTGGAATTTATATAAATAGATGAGTTAAATGTGAGTAATAAAGATTATGGTTCATGATCCCTGCTCATTCCATATCTTTTGTAAAGTCCTAACTGCTCCTTTCTTCACCTGAAATGTAGTTGATTGTCTGTTGTGCGCTGTGCATATTTCCAGATCGATGAAGCCAAAGGTATTCCGGTATAGTTTGGTTGTTGTGAATAAACAAGTTTTCATGTAGAGGAGAGAAATTTATCAAACAAATAGAACTGATGACATGACTGAACTTGTCATACCATACATTTTCAATTTTTAGCCAGCAGTATATAACAGCTTCAATCAAAAGCATACGAACATTACAAAAGAGAAATAAGTATTAGTTATCTTTTGTAAATCTAATCACATCTGATTTGAATAAAAATTGAGATTAATGTTATATTACAGAAAGAGTTGAACAATCGCTTGGAAGATTTCTCATCGGGTTGGCAGTAATCGCAATGTAATCCGTTGTCACTAAATTCATTCAGCAATTTGCGTATTATTTCCTGATACTTCCTATTAAGCATTTGTTTGAATTTTAAACAAATGATTTTGAAAATATAAATTGCACACTGTTATGTTTGTGGTAAGTGAAGGATTTGGGACACGCACTAATCTCAGGAATTCAGCTTGCATCATTCGATTTGACATCTGTCATCTAGGGAAACAAGAAAGATAGGCATCGTTCTGGAATACACTGATGGTTCTACATACCAGAACAAAGAACACTATGATATGTGCATATCTACAAAATCGTGAGCAATAACACATTAATTGCAAATTGTATTATCAATAATTTTTTGGCATTACCAGTATGAGCTATTTTGGAAGCTTGATGGGTCAGTAATATCAGTCAGACAGGTACATCCTTCCAAACTCAACTTTAACAATGTTGTTTGATGAGTATGAGTATTTATTGAAAAATTGGGTTGATGCTGATTACAGAATAATGATTTCTTTGTATAAGTACGTATAAATATTGCATAAGTTTAATTACTCTGATTCAGATCATCAGCTTATTGTCGGCAATACGAACAAGGTTGTGATTTCTTAATTCATCGAAGTTTCTAAGGCGTGCTTTCTACTTCGATACTGTTCAGTCATTATCACTTCCACATCGCGATACAGTATTTAGTCAGGTTCTTGGACATTCGGGACTAAAATTGAAGTAAACGAAGTTAAAAAGAAACATACAATTGAACTTAAATAAAATCTCATTGTTTACTCATTGTCTTGAAGAATAATGAATCATTTTTCCAAAAATCTTTTTCACTTGAAATGTAGAGTAACCAAATTCCGTTAGATTTGCAAACGGTTACTTCAAGCAGTTAACTATCGAGTAATGGTGCTCTTCCACCTACCCTTTCCTTTTTTTTTCTCGTTTACATTTATAAATGAGGGAGAGACTTTTTTAAAAAAATAAAAATTTCACTTTCCAATCAATATTTGGCAAAGATAATTTATGCACTTTGCACTTGAAAAGTTTATTTATATTTGTGGTATCAATTTTGCCTTGTTAGAAACTTTTCACTTTGTTAGAAAGTTTCTTTATTCCAAAGCCTTTCTTAATGTCATATATTATTTTTAATTTTTAGGTAAATCATAGCTTAAACTCGGGCAGTTTGGAGGTAATTTTTACTAATGTAAGACATAATCTAGCCAAAATCCTCCCTCAGGGAATAACCCGAAGATTATGTTTCCTTACTGCTTATGTAATAAAGTGATTTAAAATAAATTAGTTGCCAGAGAAGCGCTTTATTTGAATAAAGCAAAAAAATTTTCACGTAGAATGAGTGCGAAACGATATGACTAATTGAACTTGACGAATGTTTGTTCAGGCTTACATGTACGTATACGTGTAGGTATGTGTATGTATACGTGTATATATATGTATGTGTGCTTGTGTTTGTACGTGCCTACATGCGCCTTTACACACGTGTTTGATTTAGGTATGTGGAGAGTTTAGAATCGCAAAAAAAAAAATTTTCTTTCATTTTGGTTGAAAAAAGTTAAAATTTCTGTTCTGCAGAGTGTCGATAAGCATGGAAATGATGCTCGGAGCCAGTACAGCTAGTGCGCATTCTTTTTATGATATCAAGGATAAGTCTACTGGTATCATTTCACTTTCATTTTAGGATTTACTCAATCTTATTCTGTTAAGCTGTAGCTTTCCATATAATTCTCACAAAAATATATCTAACTGTAAAAAAAACATATCTAGCTACTCGCTTCAGATAGCAGTGCAGTCTGCGCAGTATGCGGTGATGGCCATGCCAAGCTACATTATGGTATCTTAGCTTGTTACGGATGCAAAGGATTCTTTCGACGAACGCTCACTGGAAAATATCGATATGTATGCAGATTCGGCAATAACTGTATCGTTGATAAATGTGAGCTAAACTTATGATCAGAAAAAAAATATATAGTGAAGTGGGAGGAGGATATTATACTATACTATACCATACTATGCTGTAGATATAAATATGCGAATTACATTACTGTCAGGTGTTGTTATTCAAAAAAATGCTTTTTTATTTAGTTCTCAACAACATTAGAAATGATATGGAAAGAATGCTTTTAACAGAAATAGAAAGTTAAAATCAAATTTTCTTCCACATTTTGTTCATAAGACACTGCACTTATGAATCGAAGAAATTGTAAAGTACGGTAGTAAACTTGAATCTTCTACAGAAAACTTCTACAGAAGATGTAGAGCTAATTTTAGCATCGGTTGTAAAGCACTGGAAACATTAAATATGTTCCTATATGTAATAAGGTAAATTTGCAGTCAAACTTTTTTAATCGACGCTCTTCTAAGAAGTCTATAATATAAAATTTTATGATTTAAGTCTTATTTTTAAGTGCCGCAATTGCAAAAAATTTCAAAATTATTCACTTAGTCAATCAAATATATGAATTTCAATGCTTTGATAGTAATAAAAATGCATAAAGATAATCTGCATAATTTGAGTTTGCAATATTACAATACAGATCATCATTTAGATCAGAGAAACAGTTGTCGGTATTGTCGTTTTCAACGGTGCTTGGAAGTTGGAATGGACCCTAAAGGTATTCTTGCTATGAAATAATTCTGCAACGCAGAAGTTTTTCAACTTTAATTTTAGAAACAGTTTATGTCGACTTTTTTAATTTACAGCTAGTTATAGTATAAATGACGTTCTACGATGTTAAAAAATCGACAACAGTTGTCACTAGATGTAGCCATTTGTGAAAAATATTCTTATAAATTAATCTTTACCTGTACTAAAGTAATATTATAGCAGTGAGACCAGATCGTGATTTAACTGGTAGACAACGAGTTCCACGTTTGCGGAAAAGACAGATTAATGAAGAATACTTAAATCACATGGCACGTAGTATTTTCTCTTTTCATTCTTTCACATATTATTACTACCCATTCATTATTCATTTCATTCAAGCTACAATTTTAATCTTTTATCTGTCAGAAAAACGCACTGTTGTTTATTTTAAAATAATAGAAGTTTATGTGATCCTCTCTACTTCATTTAATTTTCGAACTGCCTGACTTTTCACCAGTCAAAATTTCCTGATGAAAATATGTTTCAAAATATATTTGGATGCAGCGAACATTTATGTTATGATGAAGTTATTCCTTTGTAAGGCTTTTTATTGTGCTGGTATACCATGTGAACTAAACTGCTCAAGTTTTTTCTGGATTCATCAAATATATTTTGACTTAAGACATATCTTTTAGCGTAGCGGTAGTAGCAATTTTTTTAAATTGCGATTACAAGATGATGATTGGTCACGAAAACTATCAGTGGAATCGCGCATATTGCTAATGAAGTTGATGAATATTGAGTCAAAAATTGTTAAAGGAGATGACACATCATCCACAAGGAATAATACCAAGAACTCATTCAAGACCGTTTCTCTTCGGAAACTTTTTAAACAAAGGCCAGTTTTGGATAGTCGATCAACTAAGGTATCACATACTTTTGCTCTTTAACTCTTCATAAATACAAATATCTGTTACAACTTTGCTCCTTTCTCTTCCTTCACATCCAAATAGCGATAATACACTATATTTCCGTTTTGAAATTTTAGTTTCACGTATATTGTTACTAAACTAGATTTATGTGTTAATGAGATCACTGAACTGAAGTGAAGTCTATTACAGATTCTGTACGAACCATATCGGATGGCTCAACTTGATGAATTACCTCAGATTTCTCACCGCGGAGCGATGGCTGCCGTCGATTGGGTTGATTCATTGGCCGAACTAGCTGATATTACTAACACTGAAGATAAGGTGTACAATCGATATGGATTGATTCTTCTAATTATAGCGCTTACCGCCCGTTACAAGTTTAATTGGTTTAAGAACTAAAACTTTAAGAAAATTTATATCTATTCTTTTAGTTGTTAACAAAGTTTCAGAATTTCGATAAAATGAGTATCCAAAATACCACCTCTATTTGTTACAGGTTGCTCTTGTAAAAGCATGCTATTCACCTCTGACTATATTTAATTTTTCAACAAGAACTGCTCAAAACACAGATAATCCTGACATATTATGTCTATGCAGTTTTTCATATGTACCCAGGAAGCTTCCACTCGAATTCACTCAAACAAAGTGACGTATTTACTAATTGTCACACCATTAAAATTTTTCTTGTTCTCTTCTTTTTAATTGTCGGTTGTTGTTTCTTATTTTGCAGATGGTGCAAATAATGCATTGTGAGTTATTAATTATATAAAATCGTTTCAGTCAACTGTCTGATGATCTAATCAATAGAACGTTAAATGAAT
Organism: Acanthocheilonema viteae; assembly: GCA_900537255.1. NCBI lineage: Eukaryota > Metazoa > Nematoda > Chromadorea > Rhabditida > Onchocercidae > Acanthocheilonema > Acanthocheilonema viteae. The sequence goes on along the minus strand of UPTC01000226.1, from coordinate 8,037 downwards.
TGGTAGTCCCGCTGAGGAAGTTAAAATTGAAAGAGGAAGAAGTTGTGCCACTAAAAGCAGTTATAATTTTAAATCCAAGTATTTTTTTAAATAATTTATTGCATATTGTCGCGCTACTATTCCTGGATCAGTTTTCGGTGACAGAAAAGGCTTGTAGATGCGAAAGGTTTATCAGTGGCCGCTCAACAAGTTGTATCGGATCTTCGGGATCGTGTCCAAGAAGTACTATTCGAGGTTATCAAAGAATTGAATCCTACTTACACTGCCACTGCACGATTTGGCAATCTCCTTTTGTTATTACCTACAATTATGGTACGAATGCTGGCTTCACGAATGATATTTTTTTGAGCCATTTATTTGTATTGTCATGAAACAAAATAAAGAGAAGATGCATTTTAATTTCTTTTTTGCAAGTTTTCTTGGGAATGCTCCCGTTTTGAAAAAGTCAGAATCCAACCCTGAAAACTTTAAATAATGTTTGCAGACGTTATCTGGGACAATGAATAAGGATCTGCAATTCGTGCAAGCCTTAGCTAGAGGTCAGAAAGAGGATAATTTACTCAATGAAATGTTTGCTGAGATGTATGGCAAGTTAGATGACCCAGTAATCTCGACATCCTCACTATCGTCACTTGAAAATCCGGCCGAAATATCGTTAAAAGTTAGTCTTCATCATGCAATGAAATAAACTATATAACTAGTCACTGTATTGGAATGATGAGAACTATATTGCACATTTATTATTTGTTCCAGTGTGCCAGCTCATCACATCAATCAATAACAGTAAATGGCAATGTGATAAAGGAAGGGAAATTTAGAATGGATTCGAGCACACAAACCTATCCGGATGATAGTCTTAAAGGATCATTATCGAGTAGCAGCTTCTGCAAATCACTTACCCCTCCTAGCCATGTAAAACATTTCTTCACATCCTTTCACTATGTAGTAATGACCCCATATTGAAAGATGTTAATTGCGCCAAGTTCAAATATCTCATTTTATAATCCACTTCAATCAGTCTGAGAAAACATATACATTGCATAGGTTAGACGGAATGAACGGAATAAGTTACAGAACGCTTAATCAGGTGCAACAGTTGAGAAAGATACGATCTCTTGAAAGTTGCTACTCTTTGAATGTAGCCACAGTTTCTATCTTTGAAGTAAAATTTCTATCATTTTCTGTCACAGAAGACAAATGAAACCTCTGTGATCAACAAAAATTGCAGATCAGCTTCAGCCCACTTCATTATCTCCTGGATGATGATCTAACCAATTATTCACTTGCTCCCGATTATAGTGAGATTCATAATGATTCTGGTGATTTATTCTTCTTAATGGACGACATCAAATAATAACGGACACAATTCACTTGTTTGTATACAGTGCACCTACTAGACATATAACATTCTTCCAGTGCCTTTATTATTGTGATAACGTCTTTATCACTGTTTGAATTTTCACTTAAATTCGCTCAGTCATATCATGCTACTTACCCAAATATACTAAATAGAATTGTATTTTGAGCCAACATATGACAACTTTAATCACATCATTATTTAGACTAATTTCAGCTAAATAAATGAAAAGCTCTTTAGACTCATAAGTATCTTCCCACATTATAGTTTTTCATCTTCTAGCCAAAGAAATAAGTTATAAATTTAATAAAGTATATGAACATTGGAGCGACAATTCCAACTCCATTGCGAGAACTCACCTATTCTGTCCCCTATTCCCAATAACCCTATCTAATTGACCTCGAAAACCTCTCTACCCAATTCCTCACTTTACACTTTTTAATTTAAGCTAACTCAATTTCAAATCTCAACTTATCAGTTTGGTTTTCCAATTTGTACCAAATAGTAGTGACAGGTCCCCCTAACTGCACACTTCAGTATCTTTCATTGTAACTTAGCTGATTTCAGCAGCATTCCCTGCTTTGTACTATCGTCAGCATCTTTATTGGCCTAATGCACGAATATATATTGGTAGAGCAATATAAATCAGGTCATCCACAAAGATGCACTATCGTCACTGCAAGGAACCCTCTCTATATCATACCATGATAACCCTTCCTCGGAAAGCTGCATCGTTACCGCAAATAAACTGGAGACAAATTAAAACTGGAGGTTTTCCGCAAGGTCTCGTACTCATTAACCGCGTTCTGCTTGAATTCGATTCTGCTACCTCTTTATTGTAGCTCTAGTTATTTTTAATGTTAAGATTTTTATTTCTTTTAATAAAACTTTTTTTTAGATCTTTTTGTTTGGTTGCTTGATACGCAAGGGAAGCCTTCAAGAAAATGTAATTTAGTAATAATGTCCATTCAAAAACCAGTGACATTCTCAAATTGAAACAAATAAGTCAACTCTATAAAATAAAAAAAAATATTTGTTATCACAATTCGATATCAAGCAAATCGAAATTAAAATATAAACTGAAATCGTGGAGTCTTAGAACTTAAAATGAGCAGCAAACATTAAAACGTTAACAACTCAAGAGAATTTTATTTCAATCCCTCGGGACAGTACTTAGATTTAAAACAATCCTTCAGACTGAAATAACAATAAAATTAATGCAATGTATGGATATTAAAATAGATCCCTATTAAAGCAAATGATGGATATTTAGAAGATTCAGGTCAACTTATTATAAAACAATTAAAACTCTTGGATATCTCTTGATTGTGACACGATCTAATTTTTCTGCTAACAACTATTGTTCATTTGTTATCTCTAGGCAACAGGAAAATAAACGAAACTCTTAGATTTTGACAGGAAAATCTTTGGAGTGGAGTTATTACAAATTCATAACTCAGCAATTAATTTGTCCAGTTGTTCTTTACTCAATCTTTCAAATCTTCCAGTTAGTCGACCTGAAAATTTAATTTAACATTAATCATTTCACAAGGAAAAGTTAGAAGTTTATATGAAAAGCAAAAAAGAACCTTTGCTATCTTTCATCGGAGTTATTGCAACTATTTCAACATTGGAACTTGTAAGTTTTTCTTCCATTACTTGTTTCAAAATTGACAGCGCAATCTTTTCTGCCTCTACCAGTGATGTGGACTGTAACAAAACAAGCAAAGCAATAGGTTTCCAAAAATACTCAAGAAACCGTAATTATACTCAATAAACTGATTCTTATACAACCCTAATGTAAGAATGTATGAGTAGAAGATATAAATGAATCGTTTAGAACAGACTGTACAATGATGAACCTCAATATAATACCTCATGATATTGTTCTTTTAAACTTTGTTCTGCTCCATCTGAAGCAGCTCCAATTGACTTTGCCATACAATCGATGAAAGTACCCGATGGATCCAAATGAAAACTAAATATAACAACATTGTGGACACGAAGTACGAAGAAATCTAGTTATACTTATGTTTTATTATTAAAAAAAGGGAGGAATGAGTGGCCGTATACTCATTAAAGCTTTATAATCGAAAATGAAGGAAAATTTAAGGTGGAAAAGAACAAAAACATACAGACGTGGCCCATCTTGGTCAACTCCAGCGAAAAGCATAGCAACACCGAACGGTCTTGACATCGATGCCTGAAACACATTGTGTCTCAGGACTACGTATTTGTAAAAAACTTTTTTGACCGATTTTTTTTCTCTCTAGTTAAATCAAGAACATCTGGAACTATAAAAATAAAATGAACAATGAATACTAAATAAATTTATCTCAAAACACAATGTTCACATGAGCGGTAGATACATGGACGTATATGTCTATTTACATGCAAAAAGACGAACAAAAACGGTTGCTCACCAAACGATTTTTATAAATTCATAAAACAAAAATAAACATATAGAAAAAATGCGAAACAGGATAAAGGTAAACCTTCGCATCATCATCGCCAAACTGTAGTGCCAGATTAGCAACTGACATTGTTACATCCTCAACTCGAATTTTACGATTATATGTGAACCAGAAGTTTTGGGCTTCGATCTGTGCTCGTTCCACTAATGTTCTCGAATCGGCAATGAGACCAGCAAATGTTACTGCTGAAAAGCATGTTTGAGTAGAACTGTTTAAAGTCTTATTAAATTAACTGCTAACTTACCAACATGCGAATCAACTTTGGATATCTTTTCTGTGGCATCGTTTACCATTAATTTTGATGTAGCACGCTTTTCTGCTGCCAAAATTACCCCTTCAGTAGTGCGAATACCAATACTCGTTGAACCTAGCTAAAACAGACTTACTAAATGCAATGAAAATAAAGAAAATAAAGCCAGAACAAATACTTATATTTCAAATCACAAATCACCTTTACGGCTTCAATTGCATATTCAACTTGAAAAAGTCGACCTTCAGGCGAAAAAGTATTGACACCACGGTCATATTCACTTCTAGTCAAAAACATCGCCTGAAAACAACATCACGCGGATACAATATCAACAAAATGTTGGGACATGAACAATAAATGCAATTTGTGCGATACAAATTATGGATGGCCGAATATCTATAATTTACATGGCACAAACACCGACGACCTTAATTAAAAAGTGTTTCGTGCATTTTCACGATGGAATATTACTAATGTTTGTAAGACAATGGACAATATCTAGCCATAAATAAGAGTTAGCAAAATATTCAACTAAATGCTTGAAGCACCTTCGTATAATCTTTTTTTTAACTGACCATTTTCTGCAATATTTTAATAGTTCACAAGCAATTCTTTTCTTAAAGTAGTTTCCAATGATCAAAAATTCTTTGAATTATCAAGCTGTCAATCGTTCTTACTAAAATAACGCAGTAGTGGAGAATTATAAGTGGAAGAAAGGCATCAATAATATTTGGGCTGCTGAGCATCAATGACACATAAAATTTTGAATACTGACTTGTCTCCATTTTCATAACTCAGCACTGACTGCTGGGTTATGAAAATGGGGACAAGTTTTATATCAGATCAATAAAAATCTTAATACTTCCATATTGTCTACTCTATCTTCTCTCAAATTGTAGGATATTCTTCCTGAACATGATTTAGAAAGGTAAGCAGTTCAATACATAATATTCATGCAATTTATCAGTTAAATTATATAGATAATTAAGAAAATTTCTTAAAATGTGAAGTGAGGTAGAAGGGATATTCCAAAACAGTTGTAATAGTACAGTGTTGCTAATTGAATAATGGTTGTTTTTTCGTCATTTGCTCTCTTTAAACAAAGATCATTATGATACGATGGAAACCTCGAGATTGATATATTACTTATAAATACTTCGCAGATAACTTAAACATTAGTTTTCAATTGCTCATAACAAACACAGCATTGGTAAAACACATTCGTTTGCAACCTTAAGAAGACGATTTTGTAATACCAATCAGTTTCATACTGCTCCAGTTAAGGCCATGCGTCGTTTGCCGAAATTTTTATTGAATTAATGGTCCACTTCTTCAGCTCGTTATGAAATATTCATCCCAACAAGCATTTCGTCGTTATTGTCGATCCGTTTGGTTGGGACAGATATGTTCACTCTCTAGTGGTGATGTTTGCTAAATGTGGAATTGTGCGGAAATGATTTGATTAGAGTATGTTGTTACTTAGAGAGAATTGCTCTAAAAATGAATTGGAGGGAATGTGGGAAGTATGAAGCAAAATAAAAATGACTTTACTATTAGGTGATATGTTTCGGCAGTTTTTCTTCCCATCTTACCATGTTCATTCAATTATATTTTTGTCATGCTGTTCAGTCCAGAGTTATTATTATTATTGTTATTGTTATTGTTATTGTTATTGT
>UPTC01000225.1:0-52019 GCA_900537255.1 Acanthocheilonema viteae | reverse complement strand
AACAATTTATCACATTCTGGCACTCTCCCGTGTCTCTCCGTTCATTTATTCATTTCATGTCAGGTATCCTCAGCCTTTCTGCCACTTAATACGTGTTGATAAATGCTTCGATAAGATAAAGGAATATGAGGCTAATTTTCTGATTTTTTTCCTCAAATCATTTATGCTAAAATGATTTATTTGACTTCATATGCAGTCCTATCATTCTGTCAGGATAAAATTATGATCACTACAAGTGCGATGGAGCTACTCTCTGAGAACGTTAAGATAGCGCAAAAGTGTGCTATCAGAGTATCTTTTCCCAAAAATGCCTGTGAATTATCCCCTTTACTCCTTTATTAACAGTGTTTATTTAACAAATAATTGCGTAAGAGCGAAGTTCCTTTCCCTATCTTCAGAAGGAAATCAGGAATGAAAAGTGAAAAGGTATAGAAAGGTAACAGTGGGATGCCCTCAGGTGCAGAATTAGATAAGTTCATCGTTCTTTGATAGACTAAAGTGAACACCCTGCACGATCTTGAAATTATCGCATCTGTGCATTTCTCTCCCTTTGTCTAAATCACTTCAATTTTTTTCTTGCATGTTAATTTTCATCTGTCCCCATCATTTATTATGCCATTCCTTTTTCTTCCTCTTTCATTTCTTCTTTGCTTCTGTTCACATCTCTCCTCATCTTAACGATAAATGAATGATAAATATATCATCATAGTGCTGATAATCATTCTCATGTCCATCTCAGATTATTTACAGCTTATCCTCTCTATCAACAACGCTCCCAAAGTTTATTTTAAAACGGAAAACAGAATGATATCCTTTGAACGGTTGTTGACAGAATGAATTTATTTCAACATTCATCACACATCAAAGATACTGTGACGCATTATAGGTAAATTATAATGCCATTTTCTCATTTATATATCTGGCAACAATGAATAAGAGAGTGATATGAATATAGGATCGATTCGATGGGCCATAATGGTTGTCAATTTTATTTCTTAAGCTAACTCGTGTTTTAAACGCATTAAGGCGCATTACGGAGATCTGCTCCTCGCATTTATTATTTCACTCCTCTTATTCAAGCTTTACTTATCAGTTAGTCTTATTCTGATCATTATTGCTTTTTTATTCTCCCCTCTTATCCTGATCTGACCATTTATTTAAGAGAAATGAGCTACAAAGTTTTCGGATTTCTTAAATTAATTTTTCAGTTTCTTACACTTTTTAAAATATCTAATTTTTTTATGGCAGAAATAAAATTTTTAATGTGCAAGCTTTCAAAGCTTTCAGCATATTTCAAACGTCAATTTAATGTTGCTATTCAGACAAATGCCTTAAAATGTGATTTGAACGAAATAAATACCCATTCTTCAGCATTTTATTCTCTTCTTCATTTCAATTTTCCATTTTCCTTTTTTGTCATCAATCATTGCCGTCTCTTGTAAATTGATGTAATAGATTGTAGCTACCCGAACAAATTGGGTACTATTTTACTGCCAGTATTTTTGTAATTTATTTTTTCTGTGACCTATGGACAGTTATTATTGTAGTCACTTTTCTTCTGTTCGTATGTTATGTTTATTGTCTGAAATAAGAAAATTTTAAAACTTGAAGATTTCAGAAAATTATATGGATTTATTGATTTTCGAACGCAAGCATCGAACCGTAGAGAATTGTAAAAAGCCATTATCTGTTCAAGTTAGTAAATATTATGGAATATTGGAAGGTGAACAAGTTATAGTATCAGATTCGAAGGCTGCTAGTGATTTAAATACATCTGGATGTTACGGTGAATTTTTGCAACGACGTGAGCCCCGCGTATCAATGGAATGTTTCGAAAATAATGTTCATCAACAACACCAGCAAGAAAGGTGTCATTTTAAGATTTCACTTATGATTCTATTTATAATAATCTTAAAGGGGTGACAGTAATAGTGCTTAGCCAAATTTATCTGATTATTAGAAAGACTGAATCCTTATCTTTTCTTTTTTAATGAAACTTGGATTATTTGTCAACGACATAGGCTTATCGCCATTGTGGTCCTAGAAAAACTTATTGCCTTAAATTTTTGATTTTTTTCTCTTTTTTCTCTTTTTTCATATCTTGAAACTTTTCCAAAACTTTAGTACCTTTATTTGAAATAATAATTTTCTGGTGTAATTTAAAATATCTTTAAATAGTATCATTTGTTCCATCTTTTTTCATGGGTTTTTTTTATTATGCTACACTCGATCTACATTATTTCCTATTCTCGTCCCGTTAGACTTAAAAGTTCTACATTTTTAGTTAAAATATCTGTCTTTTGGTTTTCGATTGAGCTTCTGCAAGAAAAAACTGTTTACTGATGAAATTGATGCTAACTATTTCATCACTGATCCTATTTAATTTTCTGCATAAAGAGACAGTGGTGTTTTACCCATTCCTCTGTCTTCCGTGAAGTCAAATTAGCAAGTAGCGTAGCTGTTCAAGTATGGGACACTGGAATAGATCATTAAATGGTTTTAAATTTAAAGAGAATTTTTTCTTCAGTGTCAAATTTTTTTGCTTTTAGTCTCACTTCATCATTTTCGAAAAAAGTTTCTATATCATAAAACCTTTCAAATACTATGTTGCCACACACCATCTCCCAATTATTCGAACATTTTTGACACTCTTTGGCAGGAGAAATTTGTCGTCAACTTTATATCTCTAAAGCATTTTTCTTCATTCTGATCTGTCGTAAAATTGTTACATATAATAAATATTCGATGTCATTGATTTTCGTGGTTGATTCAGACAAATAGTTCTTTTTGGAAACTATCATATTTTCATATCATAATTTACTATCATAATTTTATTAAAACCATAACTCTCAGTTTTTCTGATGATAAAGGATTAAACACTTTTCTTGTGACATGTCTTCATATTTGTCGTATAACATGAAAATTTACATTTCTGAAAGCACTGTCACATGTGCTCTTCAACTCTCCGTATCCTCTTGATATTAATTATAATTTAGAATTGCACTCAGTCTCGATATTTTGCTGTTTTTTATTACGCACTATTTTTCTGTCACTCTCTTTTTTTCATTCAGTTTAATCCCAATGCGTTAATACCAAGCCGATTAACTACTTTTAAACTGAAATTGCTTTCCAATTCATTCCATATCTAACAACATTTCAAATTACCTCTTGCATTTGCAGCTGCGAAATTATGGTAGAAATAGTTGCTAAATTTTGTTTTCATTTCTGACAGATTACTATTATTGTCATCGATTCCATTATTTAATTTTCATATCAGTTATAAATTTGTTAATGGTGAAAGGATGAAATTGGCCTAGAATATCTATGTGTATATCTATATATAGAGAATGAGTATTGTGGGCGAAGGATGGGATATATGCTCTCTGATATCATTTATCAGCTTGATAGGCCATCGTTTATATACAGTCGCATTTGCTTGCTTCGAATTCCTTTGTTCGTTTGCTACGATTTCGTCTGTTTATTTCAAATCCATTATTTAACCGATGTCATTACCTATGTTCATAAATGAACTCTTATATTGTTCATATATTGATTGAGATAATGAATTTATTGAAGGCATTGGGAATTTTTGAGAACTGTGATCACTATCTCATGCAGTTTGTTTTTTATTTTTTTTTAGTCCGAATAAATGAGGAGCTAATTAAGTTCAGGCCATTCCATTTTAATGAATTTCATTCATTAGCTTGGCACGTCTTTCATATTTCGCTCTTATATAATTGATTTATTATGGTAGTTTTAATTTATTTTCATTTTTCATTTTTATTCTGTAATACTGCATGCCTACAAAAAGCAATGTGAGACGTTAATTCACGGCATTTTGCTCGCCAAATGATGAATGATATAATTGGAAATAAGATTATTTCACTTTTCAAAAACATTACATGTTTCATATTTCTCAGCATTATTCATAAATTTTTTTCAATAATGGACATTCAAGAAGAGATTGCTTTTCATACGACATAGTTTTCCCTGATTTTCCGACCGAATTCTCATACTTTATAATTTTTTGGAAGTAATTCCGAAGAGCATTATTAGAAGTGTTCCGACTTTTCTCTATATGCCACTGTATTGATCTATGTGCTTTTTGAAACTAAAAAACTTCCAGTCACTGAACATGTAGTAAGCGTCACTTCTTATCTACATCTGATAGTTGTTTTAATCGTAATTTATAGCAGATCTGGAAATCAAGGCTTCGTTAATAAAGAAAAGTTTCTAATAGCTATTTAATATTCATGTTATTACAGTTACTACTTATTGAGTTATTGATAGCATTATCGGTACCTCATTTAAAATTTATTGACTACTGCTAATGAAAGCATAGCATAGCGTGGAAATTTCAGACTATCTATCTCTTTGATGTGTTAGACCCCTAATCGATTTTCTAACTTTATATTACCATTTTCTGGACCAGAATGGAAAGAATAACTCTGCTTTTGATTCGTTTTTATGTAGACTAAAAAACATTAAACAGAACGCCAAAGCGATACCGTTCTCATTGATCTAAATAGCTTTTTTTATGCGATTTACAATTTTTAGCATATGGGCTTTGAAAGATAGAATCAGACACTTGGTTTTAAAATTTTTTGTCTGTTCATTTGTATGGGTCATTTCTCATTCAAGGGTATTTTCTAGTTACTCTTCGTGTTAATATAGATTTAGAAACAACTGTGATACTTACTTAATCTCAAAAATATTTAGATATGAAATTCTATTCTCCATTATGGTTGACTTTAAATGAACGTAAAGATGAGTGTTACGTGTAACCATTATGAAAAGTATGTGTGTAATTGGCTCTTACATGTTCAGATCATTCCAGACAGGTCTTTTTAGGTATTTTTTGAATAATGGAAATTTTTTTGAAAGGCGGTGTGCTGCAACGATCTTTATAAAATCTTTTTCAATTTCCTTATCTTTTTCACCATTCCATTTATTTCAAATGTACTGTTGTAAAAAAATAACTTTTCGATATGCGCTTTTTTGATGGAAGAGTTTTTTATGATTGTACTATCTGGATGTTTAGGAAGTTTAATGAGGTTATTTCAGATTAGCTAAAACTTGGAAAAAATTATGGCCAACGGATAACTCACTTCGTTTGGGCATGGAGGAAGCAATATACCTCAGTGCGGAAATCGCAGTGTTGCACATATTTACTGATAATGGGCAAGAATGTGCACCAGACGTTATCTGGAAGGCATTCTATGATCGTTATGGAATTCGATTTGTAAGACGTTATGCAACTTACCGATATTTTAGATGTCAAGGTTGGATTGTGCGATCTGGCCTTCATTATGGAGTGGATTTCATGCTTTATCGTGATGGGCCTGAATATTATCATAGCAGTGCAGCGGTACGAATTGTTTCTACAGAAGATAAACGCGATGTATCATCCTTCATTGTGCTTAATAGAGAGTTAAATAGTATAAAGAAGACATTGATAGAAGTGACCGTTATTATTCCTGAGGACTGTAATGTTCAAAGCATCGATTCCATCCACTGCATTTCTGTTAAACATACTACCTCCCTCACTTGGAAGACATCTGATGATCGGTGATTTTCTTTCTTTCAAATTTCAAATTTTCCAAAGATCACAACTTTTTTATGGCGATCTGTGTTACTGAATAAAATGGCTCATTTGACAACTCTCATAATACAGTTAGATTTATTAACATTTTGATATTTTCAGTTGAAACCAATAACTATAATCATTATCCAGTGTTTTAAAATTGCCTTAACGATTTTTTTAAATTTTATTTATTGCTCAGTTTTTATCAAAGCTTTTTGTTTTTACATAGTAGAAACAGACTAATAATGCTATCTTTTCAGCAAATGGTGCATAGATTCATAGTTAAACCTATTCAGTCTTATTTGCAGAACTTAAAAAGCTTGGTCTTTAAATAATTGAAACCATTTTAAAACCTCGTGAAAAAAATCTCTTAGATGATACCTCTTCCTAATTTCTCAAACTACTCTACAACATCTTTAGTAACGTTGTTTTTTGTTGATTACTGCATATCAGGCTAACAAAAAAGCAGCGATGTTTTATGGTATAAAATATTTTAAAGCGATTTTGCATCTTCAAGCATTGCTTGTTTCTCACCTTCTAATTGCTGAATACGATTGTGCATATCGGATACAGCTGTACATCGTACTATATTCTTAATGCAATGCAAATCATCTGTCATATTTATCAATTGATCATAGTATTGTTGATTCACACAGTGATTTTCTATTGTATATTTTTTACTGATCATAAAACCATTTAATTAATTTTTTTGGTTTATTTCCTTCAGTGTTATTGATTCCTCGAATTCGTTTTTTAATTTGAATTTTCATTCAATGGTTAATCATATTTTGCAAATTTAAACTTTATTTAGCATACTGTTTTTGAAATAGAGTAATTTACATCCTTATTTATCAAATCTCGACTGTTTTTCTAAGAAATAATTTTACTGATTGTCAGACGTTAGGCATATATGTAATGTTGGGTAGATTTTATAAAAGTGAAAAGAGCTCCCATTTCAGTATAAAGAGAAACATGCGCGGATGAAAGGGTAATTTACGCTTCACGTAGAAATTCAAAAGCCGACTTTGGATTTCCTATTCTTATTTGCCTTTTTCGAATTCCGCTTTAGTTTTTAAAGTGATAGTAGGAATTAATTACTTTGTTCATTGGGAGGGCGATTGTTAACAATGGGGAAGGTGAAGTCATCGTTGGGCCGCGTTAAATTGGTCAGTTTTTTAAAGAGTTCTGGTACTTGTAAAGATGTTTGATTGGTTGTGGTGTTTATTTGTGGCGGTGTGGAGGATGAGCGGTAGGAGGAATGGGTTTTTTCTGCCAAGGAAGGTTTTCAAAGAGTAGAGGAAGTTTCTTCACTTTCTGCGATAATTTTTCACTTTCTAATTCTTCACTTTCTCTGTGATCTGTCACACTCCTGAGCGCTTTTTTACTTAATCTTGTATCGAAAAAGCATTTACTACTCGCATTTGATATGTAATAAAATTGGTCATCCTCAAGTTCCTTTAAATAAAAAGCATTCATTCGTGGATAAATAAATGGATCTATGCGCGTGGAATTGCAGGATGAGATTAAATTCTTATAAGTTCTAAATAAATCGCTTTGCTTTTTGATTGCTTTAATATTCTTTTCTGTATTAATCAGTTTCTTGCAATTTACCTTTTTCCTTTGTAAAATCTCCTATGTTTCTAATGCGCTTTTTTAATTTCCTTTGCAAATCAGAATATATTGAATGATTCGCTTTAAAGATTAAGAAAGCATAATTGTACAAGATGCCTTTGATTGATATGGCAGAAGCTGTAAGCCGTGGTGACATTATTGTCGACGAAGTAGATGCGCTGAATGCTGTGAATTCTGGGAAATTGAGTGAGATTGAAACTGCTCGATTTAGTCCATTGGTTATTGAACATTCTCGACGACAGAGTGGCGGAACTGGCTCTGCAATTAATCGCGCAGGTGATTTTTCGAAATTAAAGAATCTCGTGAAGTGGATTTTTACCAGATGTTGATATGGTATTATTTTATTAATCTATCACATGAACGTGTTTGTAGTCACTGAAGGCGAATAGATATAACTCTTCACTGAAATGAAATAATTGCAGGTATTAAACGTTGGTCTTAGTTATAGAACTTTCTGGAGCAACTAAAAAGTCTTAAATATGAAAGTGAGCAGGCAGTCATCATCAGTGTTCAGTGATGTTTGGTTATTGTTAACGCGGTTTTTAAATTGACTTTTTCAGATCCACTACAAAATTTGGATGGTATTGAGTTAGGGGATACAAATGGAACTACAGGAAGCGATGATGAGCATGCATGGAATAACGTGTTAGTAGATGAAGTTGATTTCGTTCATGCTGTTGAACGGGGCCGTATCAACAGGAATGACTTACACATTATGGGATGCCGAAGCAACGGTTAGTTTTGAGACAGAGTTTCAGTTGATAGTTTAGAACATCTTTTTTTCATAATTTGTTCGAATATGAGTAATTTCAAGTACTTGAGACTAAATTGTTTGCAGTAATTATAGGTATTTTTTCATTACACACATCAATCTTGTTTGAAAACTGAACTGTGTTCAAACATGGAAATCATTTTATTTTGATATTTGCAGGTGATACTTGGATTCCTCAGCGTATGGTAGATGATGTCGAAGAGTTTGGTGATATTTCACACAGTGAGAACGGTTGGAATAGAGTATTGGTTGATGAAATTGACATTCTTCACGCTGTTGAACAGAGATCCAGGATTGTTAACCGTAGTGAATGTCGTCTCACTTATATGCATCGAGGTATGTATCTAGATTCGATATCAGTTGAGACAAATAAAGACAATATTTTGTAATTTTGAGTAGTAATTGTACCTAAGATGCAAACTTAAATTTGCAGAGTCTTCATATAATGCCAATATAATGCGAATAAGTTCTTTCAGAATGTAACGTAGCGCTGTCATTTCTAGCTGATCACTCACACATTATTACTCGATTGCTTTTCAAAAAAGATTCTTTAAATATTATGTACTTAATCATTGATGGATCTTTATTTTTTAACAGAAAATGGAACTGAAAGACTTGGGAGGAATAATGATATTGTTCAAAGAGCAGAATCAGCAGTAAATGGTGAATCATCGTTTGAAATTGGTAGGACCGTCGGTACTGGCCGTCCAAGTAGAGGCAAGCAATAATTTCATTGAGTGCCTTATTTTCCTTATATATTTTTTACAATTAGGTTTGTTGTTCGCGCAATCTGTTGTTATTTTTATTTTTTCATGGACGTTAGCCATGTTTAAGAATTCCCATGATATTTGATTTGTTTAAGTTTTACTTCCATTTTCTTGAAAGGTATGAAAGCCTAATTTTGATTTTTGTTTATGATGTTATCACATGATGAGGTTGACATTCTACTTTATCAAGTTTAAAGCTCAGTGTATGTTTGTCCGATTACTGCTCCTTCGTTTCATTCTGAAATTATAATGTAAGCAGTCTTTTTCTTCACATTTTGTTCGCCTACCTGATCTTTTTGGACCGTTGTTTGAGGGTTTTTAGAATAATATTTGATTGCTGGAGAGTTCTGCTTGCACATTAATTACTTTCAGCTATATGATATTTTGCGGTAATGGATACCAAATAGGTAGTTGAATCGAAAATCAAAGTGAGAAATAGCGAAGTATAATAGCTGATCATTAAGGAACTTATTATTGGATTTTGTGTTAGAAAGTGGTAGTGATATGACTTATTGTCGTGGGAGCCTCGTATAATTATGAATGGTGTTCTCACTTCTCAAGCGTGTACATTATCATATGGTGTTTAATAAGTAAGTCGATAGACCGGAAATGCTAGGTAGCTAAGACTGAAGCAGCATTCATCATGTCTTTATAATTGATTAGTACTTTTTGAACATTGCTTAAGTTGACATGGCTCAAATGCTTAATCATCTGTTTACTTGTTATCTAATGTGGTAATTGTTTTCGTAACCGTCAGAAAATGTCTTTCAACTCAACTGCTGCGTCATTCAGGTTGACTGCCTGAACTTTTCTGAACTTTCATAACTTGCTATCTTTCAGTTTTAGGTCGCTTTACAATTGTTGCTGCTTTCAATCATTTTTCCTTAGGTTAAACGCTTCAGTTGAAATCATGACAGAGAAATGTGCACTTTATATTGACATACTCCACAATATTCTCAGAACTTGTAAAAAAAATTTTTCTGAAGGAGCTTTGATCAGAAGGATTATAGAATTTATTTGTATTTATTTGTTTGTGAAAAAGTTAATTATTTCTTGGCATGAACTGTGAGTGGAAGAATTCTTTCCATTATTTAATTGAAATCTCTCTTTGGAATTTGTCTTTTGAAGAAAGCTTAATATATTAAAATAGCTTGCTACTATGATATTACGTCATGTATTTTTTATGTTGAAAATTTTTATAATTTTGCCTGGATGAATATTCAGACTTCTTTATCTGTAAGATTTTGGTTAGCAGAGTTCGTTCATCTCGAAATTATGTAGTCTATTCTGTTTTATAAAAAACCTGCTTGATCTTGCAAATATAAAGGCATAACATACTAACAATCTATTGTGCTCTGAATAAATCAGTAAATTTATTCTCGACCACACTGGCATTTGCTATTGCTGCCTACGATCTTTTTTACTTTTATATGCTTTTGCAATAAGCTTTTATGCCTTTAAAAACATGTGTGATTAGTTTTAGCGAAGAAGGCTAAGTAGCAGAGGATAGTTACATTCCATTAGAATCAGTGATGTTTTGACCATCTGCAGGCGCTTAATGCATCGTTTGTTTTTACAGAAATTTCTTTCCCAAATAAAATTGAAATTTGAATAACTATAATACGTATCTCAGTTTAGATAAGCAAAATTGGTTTTGTCGTTTCCTAAAATAAATGGTCGAGACATAGAAATAAATTATTGAATACGATTCGCAAATTCTTAATGATCGCCATTTGTCAGTTTAAGTCCTCAAAAAAATAAAGACTAGGAAACATTTGGGGACCGTATTGGCGAGGTCCATCCAAACATTGGCAACATTGTCTTTTAAAAGCTACTGGTGTGGAATATTCTTGAATTGATTTAATTCGGCATTTATAA
Organism: Acanthocheilonema viteae; assembly: GCA_900537255.1. Classification (NCBI taxonomy): domain Eukaryota; kingdom Metazoa; phylum Nematoda; class Chromadorea; order Rhabditida; family Onchocercidae; genus Acanthocheilonema; species Acanthocheilonema viteae. The sequence goes on along the minus strand of UPTC01000225.1, from coordinate 41,386 downwards.
GCATTTGTGAATCGATGTTATGATCTGCACTTTGCTCATTAAATGAGGACATCAATGGATGATGACTCATGGGACTTTTTCTCGTCATCGGTCAGGATGTCGTCGTGGAAACTTATTTTTGCTTCTTCAATATCGCCCGACGAATCTTCAAGGAGTTCTGTAATTGCTTATTTCGAAATTTCTCCGAGCATTTAAATTGAAATGATTGTGAACTATGCTTTGTTTTCCCATCGTTTTGTTATATTCCAGTCAATTGCTAATTGTTTAAATTTTAAAAGGATCTGCGAAACGAAAAGCCATATTTTGTTCCCTATTGTCAATTTGAGTTGAAAAAGATGGAATTAAAAGGTCCTAATAAATTATGCGACTGTCACGTACCCTTGTTAATAGATGTTATGTGGCAGTCATCTTTGCTAATTCGTCCAATCTTAAGTGCTTCAATGAAGTCCACTTCATCCACCAATACTTCATCCCATTTGGTTGATTTAGATGATGCTTCTTGTGCTGATTCCAAATATTCCCCATATGCTTTTGAAGATTCTAATTGAGAACTTTGGGTTTAATTTTCTCAAAAATCTGAATTACATCTCGAAATTTTTTATATTGCTTGAAGTATGTCGAGAAATAATTTCCGAAGCCAAGAAATTGATAAAAATGATTTCTATTCTCTCAAAAATTTTAGTACTCTGTTTCAACACTGTCAGAATGGCAGTTGCCATTTGATCGATTTCAACTGAAGTATTCGTATTTACGTAACTATAAGTTCAAGATCAGGAATGAATTAGTGAATTTTGACTTGCTACGTTAATGTTCAGTAGGAGACATTTGTCAAATAGCTCAACAGGTGGAATTCCGTACCGAAGTCTCTAAAACAGAAGACAGATGAAATTCCGTACAAAAGTCTCCAGAAAAAAAAGTATGTCAGAGCTTTTCTAATCCATAATGATAAAATGATATATTGATTAAATAATAAATAAAAGAAGTGGAGTGACAGTGTAGAAGATTAACTTTCAGCGCAAATAATTTCGGAAATTAAGTACATTAATCTTTAGTTAAATAAGTTCTGAAATTAAGTACAGTTTAACAATTTAGTCTAGACAATAAGAAAGAAATGAATTCGTACTTCTGTGTAACTTGGAATACTCTTCCAAAATCGCACTAAATCGAGCACCATCACGTGCACTAAGTCGTCCTTTCTCAACCGCTTCAATCACATCAATCTCGTCAACCAAGATGTCACCTCGAACCACCGCTTCTGTCAAGTCTACCATTTGACCCCTAAGTTACTGCTGTAATAATTATCTATAGTATGTCAAATAAAAGAACTAAGCTAATCAATAGCACTTTCTTAAATGTTTACAAGAATGATCTACCGATTCTGATAAATTTAAGGCGTGAAATGAGAGGCGAATGCTTTTCCTCTTTCTTTTATAATAAAATTTTGTAGCTATATGTAGAGGATTTCAAGCAATTTGCATAATAAATAAAATGAAGTTCTTAAATTGAAAGGCATTTGTGCAGTGGTTGAAAAGGTTAAATTTTACCACTGAAAAGGTCCTTCTGTGGATAGACCAACTAAAAATTTTGAGATTTATTGAATTAAGGAAATATAAATTAACCAATCGATTTTTAATTTATATTAGGAAATTGCAATCGTAGCCATTTAATGATTTAGTTTTTCATTTACTCAATGTAATCAGTGCTCAATGATTGAAAATTTTAAATTCGATTACTGCAATTCGAATTTATAGTTCGGAAATTCATTTTATTCTTAAACTGTATAAAAATTCAGATTTCTTTTTTTTGCTGTTGAAACAGTTATCGGTGATTTTTTATTTTCCATAAATTTTTCGAATAAATTCTTCTCGAATTCAGTTCGAATTCGAACTCATAATCTCACTCAACACACTCTTAATAAAACTGATACTTTGTTCTTCAATTATAGATTTGGAATCAGATTGGGCATTACAAGAATCTGCCCAATGATATTCATTTTTTGCAATTTTTCTAATTATTATTTGATCGCTTTTATTCATATTATAATTTTACTACTACTTAAAATGGCATTTTCAAAAACTATAAAAGCTAATTTGTTTTTTTTCCATAGAAAATTTTTAATTGATAGGATTCGTATTGCTATCGAATGCGATCGAATGCCGAGTTTAATCATTTCCCGACATAACATTAATCGTCTCCCTCTCCCTCTCTCCTCTCTCTCTCCCTCTCTCTCTCTCTCTCTCTCTCTCTCGTATCCAAGGTAACGAAATAATTTGCAAAATGTTGCACAGTTCATTTCTCACCATTTCTTCATGTCGTACTTCTTTCTATCTATTTTGCTTTTTCCTTTTCAGTAAAATAATACGAGCTTATTGTTTGCAAAATGCAATAGCTTAGATTGCAATTACTTCAAAGCTGCTTATATACATGAATTCGCGATTGAATAATAACAATCAGTGTTCTCGAATAGACTCTTCCACACCGAAATCATTCTATTGCAGTCCTAAAAGTGAGTTATCAAAATGAACTTAATATCTTTGCTATTTCAAAAGTCACCAATTGGAGATCACTTGCAAGTTATTATAGCTAATATATTGCAACACAAAAATTTCCATTTTATCGTTGACAAGACAATAGTAAATATCAATTCCATCCGTCCGTCATTTCGAAGAAAAAATTATATCGCTAAATTTATGGTTAAATTTTTAAATATTAAAATTGGAAAAAAAATTTTTAAATTCCTAAAAATAACAAACTTTATATGGCGCAAGAAATAAAATACTAAATGAAAAACATATATGTTCCAGGTTATCATTACATACCATTCGCCAAAAGAAGATCTCAATCAGTGGACATTAGAAGACAAATTAGTGATAAGGTGATTTTACAACGTAATTTCTAAAAATTTCTTCTAATTGTATGCCTATAAATTCATCGTTTCTATTACTGTTTTTTTTTTTAATTGAAGTAGAAATTCGATATAAGGAAAAAGTATAAATTGGTCTATAAATCTTAAATATTTCGTTTGTAACTTCTCAGTGACAATGCAATTTTAAAAACTGAATTTTAAAAAGGAGAACTTTAAGGCAGATTTTTAAATTGATATGGTGAAACAGCTTAATCTGAGCTGAATAAGTGAAGCTCAGAGTTATCAAAATCGACGATGGAGTAAAGTTTTGGAACAGAACCGTCCTTGTTTATTTGTAAAAGATGACACAAGCAGTAAAGATTTACCCGCATTTTCATCAAATTTGAAGGCAACATTTGCAAGCACCAATCGATCTGGTCGATCAGCAATTATACAGTCCAGAAACAATCAATTTCAGTTATCGGATCAGCAACAAAGCAGGGTTCATTTGCTGGAGTTTTTATTATTTTGCTTCATTACTTTAGATTTTTGAGCTTTGTTTTATGTAAGCACTACATAAATATTGTCATCTTTTCTTGTTTTAAAAATCTTGATGAAAGGTATTTATGACTAATTATAATAATACATCTTAAGAGGAATGAAATCATTGAATGCGATTGTCATTGTGACATTTACCTTCACTTTTGCTCTCACAATATCTTAAAAAAGTAGACGAAGATTTGTGTTTCCATCGCATTCTAATCGGAACATCTGAGATTGGAAGATGTTTAATTTACTTTAATAGTGTTTTAGCAATAATTCAGTTATAACGGTTAATGATTTGGTTTCTTGGACAAGAAAATACTAATGGAATTCTACTTCAGATTGAAACAAACTTGCACAAAGTCATTTGTAACTCACCCGCATCAAAAATCCCACCTCAAACATCAAGTAGCATTTATGGAAGGAATATTGAAGAAATGGAAGAGAAATTGGATCAGTTCAAGAGTGATGTCCTTGATGATATCATCCAATGTGGTGTTTATACGGATAGGTATCATTATTATTCTTATAAAGTAATTAAAAATTGTAAATAAAAATAGGTAACGCCAGGTATGCTTCAGCTCTAAAGCAAGAAATATGCCGAATGCTTATACTTATTTCAGTGTTATCCAGCAGTGTATTTCAAAAAATGTGATAGAAAATTCGACTCTTACAATGGTATGTTTGACATTACTGTTTTCAAAAATTGTACTTTTCAAGTTTTTAAAACTGCTAAAATTGACATAATTTTATTTGGAAAACTGAATAACTACTAATATTTTCAAACGAGTAAGAAGGATATCAGTAACATAAAAAATCAAATTACATAGAGGTTTTGTCATGTGTAAATTTGAATATATCAATTGGTTGTATGTTAAAATTTTCCAGGCAAATTTACAGCAAGCAATTAATGAATTACTCAGAGATATTGGTGTATCCAATATTGAAGTGAATAAGATGATTCAGATAGCGAATTCAAAGGTTATTTTAGATGGTTTAACCTATCATGAATAGCTGTAACACTTATCCAGTTTTTTGACTATCACTAATTTCTCTCTGTATTATATAAGTTAGCTATCGATGGGAGTTAGAATTAGTTACAAGAAATCATTTAATGAATTTTCTAAATTGTGAAAAAATTATCATGAAATAATGTCGGATAGATTTCAGCCTACGAGTGAACAAGTGCCTAATTACAAGGATGAAGAATTCGAGAGTGATAAAGGTGAATCTTTATCAGTGATTGCATCTGTGGAAAGTGATTCAGATAAATTAGCTAAAGAAGATAAGTCCGTAGCGTCAAATTTTGGATCAGCATCGAACAGAAGCACTGATTCATTCACGACATCGAGCAATTCTTCTCTAACTGATACATCTAATTGATATTCTTTGTCTAATAATTTAATATTTGATATTTGTCTAATAATTTTTTGGTAATATTTTTTTGGTAATAATAATTTAATATTTATCCAATAATTTTTTGGTAATATTCTTTGTCTAATAATTTTATATTGTGGTCGTACAGCTAGCTATTGACTGCTAATTTTAAGTTTAACAATGTTTATTTTTAACCCACCTCACTTTTAACTTATATTAAGCTTTTTGTGAATTGAAAAATGCTATCGTTGCGTATTTATCAGCAGGAATAAGGTGAAAAAGTATCCATTAATTGTTTAAAATCGAAATTTCAAGAAAAAAGCTTTATTTTGATAATTGATTAGAATGATAAGATGTTGTCACTCCTACCACTATGACTTGTCAGACAAATTTCCTCCTTCTTTATCATTACCACATTAATTAAATAATGATAAACTTGTAAATGATAGTCGAATCCTTCAATATCACCATAATAACATAATCAAATGTTCAATGTATGAATGATAATGATAAGATCAATATGATGTTGTCATTCCTATCACTGTCAGATATCGACAGTGACAGGAGTGACAATATTACATTAGATATGTGATCAAGAAATTAATAGCGAAATATTTTGCAAATGGATTAAAAAAGATCCTCTAATGATCTATCAAGCAAATATTTCAAAATAACTGATTTTTGATTGATAACATAAGCTTAAAATGATAAGGACGCATTGTAGATCTATTGACTTTGGCTATCATTATCTATCGTTCATATAAAGTAGAAAAGAGACATATTTTCTTTTTCATTGATTCATTATCAAAATCACTGATAATTTCAATGCTTTTTATTGAAGAGTAGTCATCATTATTACTGCACACTTAATTTACATTATTAAAAAACAATTGATATATTATTGAAAAAATTATACGGAAGAATTTAATGTTCGAGTCAATATTAGAAAGATAAAGTGGAATTTGCCTGGCATGAATGAATAATAAAATTCTGATAACAAATTTGAAAGTGCCTTTAATGAGCCTCATAAGTACTTTAAAGGAACAATTCTTCCATTAAATCAATACATCAAGATTAGTCGTTTGTTTTGCTTTACTCTTTCATCCTTTCCTTCCTTTTTGGCTACTTCTTCGCCTTTTCTTCTTCCAAAACTGATGTCAAGCACAGTTCCACCACTAAATTTCATCATTTTCATAGGTTTGCTATTCAGATATTTCAATTGACCGTTGAAAGTTATGATTAAATTATTAAATTGAATGATGGAAATTTATAATATAATCATTTTTCTGATATTCTGTGTTATTGATATGCAAATATCAAAGATGGAAAGATGCAACTCAAAATTTAAAGTACCATTTTTGACAAACAATGCGATAAATGCTTTTAATCTTTTTGGAGTAACTCATTTATTTCTTACGCTTTAAGTAATGAATTAATATAAGTGAGTTATTTATTTCTTTTATGCAAGCAACTTTTATTACTTATGAATTAACCGTAAGTTGAAATTCTGCGATAATTCCAGATTTTGTTATTATCGTTTGTTGTGATTACTTTCCTCTGAAAAATACTGAAAGCGGTGAATTTGGTCTCAAAGATCAATATGGTATACCATGCCTGTTACTGAAATTCTCGGCGCAATTATACAACTTTAATTTAAATGGTACACATATTACAACTGAGGTGATAAATGCTTCTTCATATATATGTTACACGGAAAATGAAAGAAATTAAACATTTAGATTAAAATCTTAAAAAAAAAAACAATGAATTTCATTTTTGTCACAAGTTTGATTTTTTGAAAAGTACAGTAAGGTGCTGGACTTGAAATAATTCTCATTAATAGAGATTGAAATATTTGTTTAGATACCCGAATTAACATCACGAAAAGTGAAGTTAAGTGGATATTGTGCCGGTGGTGATGCAAACAGTAGTAAAGCGGAATTTAAAGCAAGCTGGAAAAGACAGGGACGCAAGAAGCAACTTACCATGTCGTTTGGAACGGTAAGTTTTTTACAGTTTTAATAAAGCAATAATTAAAATGCTTCAACCTTGTTACCAGATTCAAATTTAGATTATTGCCTTATTAAAATGAGTTTGCACATAAAATCAACAAAAATTTGCAACTTTTCATAGCTGATTCAGTAAAATGCTCATAAAAAAATCATTCAAGGCTTATGTGAAAGATCCAGTAAATCAGTTAGAAGTACTTCGATGGCAACTGAAAATGGTTTCTTACTCTGAAACTTATTCTAGTAAGTTAAGTTTGTATAGAATTTGTCTTGGAAGTTTTTTTCTATCGAAGATCATTCGTTTTTAAGCTTTGAATTCCTCAAAAGGAGTTGCACAAAACTTTTAAAATTTTTGAAGAGCAATCGATCAAATTTTCATCGAAGGAGGTGATGATAAGTGCTCCGCTGAAGCAGAAATTTATATGTCGCGATAAACTTAATTTAACACTAACTAATAAGCACTTCAAGGATTATATTCTCGAGTTAAATCCAGAAATTAACGCACAACCATATTATGTCATCGGCAAACATCCAAATTGTATGTCATATTTTAATATTTGTTAAAATCAAACAGACAAACCTTCTGAAAAACTTTTCATTACAGTATTTATTTGTGGCAATACACGACGACGAACGCTAGCGAAAAGTTTCGAAAGTCGGATGACAATTTTTTCCGGGATAGTTCTTTGCATAATATCTGTATCGCTAATGGTTGGATATACTTTCCGCAGACAATCACATCCCATTAGAAAGAAACTTTATGGATCACTCACTTAGTTCTTTTCTACTCTCTCATACTTTAACGTCTTTGTCCTTTTATTAGAAATATTACCCATGAAGTTTATGTGAATTAATTGGCTATAAAGGGATGAAATTTTCATTTAAGTGCACAGTAGTTTAATTAATGCTTACCTTTTTTACGCAGGTACATATCTAATGATGTTCAGTTTTGTTGACAGTTTATCGTAGCAGCGTTTTAACCTAATTTGTGGCTTTTCTCTGCAACGATTACTTAGCTTTTACAACGCCTCATTCATTTGAGGCCTCATTGAAGCAATGCCTTATCGCATATGTTGACATAACGAACAAAACACCAAAGTTCATTATAAAAATATTCGAAATTTTATGACAGTGAAAGCACCAATAATCATTGTGGCATCCGAGAAAAATAACGTAAAACAAAAAAAAAAGAAAGAAAATGACTGAACCAGCAATGTACTCAAGCATCAATGATATTAAAAAAATGCAATTTTAGCCTGTTAAAATTCGTGGATTTTCAATTGCAAAACTTTCATTTCGATTTACTTCCTCGCCTTTTACCTTCTTCTCTTGCGTCACCTGTAATATCAGCTATGCTTTGTTTCGAGCATATAATAGAATTCGTTTGATTTTTATTTAATCAAGCATTCTATCGGATTTCGCAAAGGGCAAATGGAAAAAGTTAATTGCGAGAAGTGGAAGCTGTAATAAGGCAAGTGAAACACGGTTATAAGAAAAAGGTATTAAAATTTATCGTCATTTATTTAATCTTTGAAATATATATAAATATCCAAGTGAAGCAACATTTTCGTTAATTGAACTGATTTGTTGTGCAGCAAGCTAGTCACATTCCAGAGGATTTTTAAATGCCGATGGATAGGATTAATAAGTTCCAAATGTTAGTTTTGGTCGTAGCCGAAAATTTCGAATCCGAACTTTTTTAATTTAATAATGAGACAAAAATTTAAATCTCGATGGCAAGAAGTTCGCAAAATAGCAAACAATACCTTTGTCACATGGAAATAACTGCCCGGTTCAGAACCAGCAGGTCGTACCACAAGATCGGCTGTACTACGAGCTTCGCCAGCAATATTTTCAGCAAGACAAGTGAACTGTCCACTATCGGCCATTTCAACTTTAACAATAATCATTGAATGCACACCATTACCCTCCTGAAAAGAATCCTGTTGTTACTTACAAAACGAGTGGAACCTAAAAGATGCTATGATCTGATTAGATGCAGAAAAGAGTTGTTTCGGAATGCTCTCTCTTGATCTTGTCTCATAGCTAAATTATCATTCCTAAGTTTCCAATATACAAGTTTGGTTATAGTACCAATTGTAACTTCTATTTTTCGCCTAAGGATATTTCCTAGATGATACTGTAAGACAGGAAAAAAGCTACAACTGACATCAATGAGGCGAACTTCATCACAATGTGGAATGACCAGGCCATTTCTCATCCAACTTATTCTTGGTATTGGATCACCGGTCACCTGAACGGTCCATTTCAATTCATCACCTTCTGCCACTTCTTCGCTAATTAATCGTCGCACAAAATCAGGTGCTACAGTTCGTGCTAAAATAGATTTGTCGATTAAATAAAAATAAACGATATAGCAAGCATTATAAAATTTTAAAAGAAAAAATTAAAATAGGCACAATGAAAAACAGTACAGGATAGGCAAATAATAAAGTATTTTAATTAACTTCAAAATATGGTCGAATTATTTGCAAACAGTGAAACCAAATAAAAATAAATTTAATGCAACAACTAAGATTTATACTGCTGTTAAAGTTGGCATTTGAAAAAAAAATTATATATTTGCCAAATTGAATTTTAAGCAAATAAAATCAAGAAGTTGCAACATACGCCTTACGACAAGCTGGGCACTTGAAGTAGCAACACCGGATGCATTCTTGGCGGTACACATATATTTGCCAGAATGTTCAAGCTGTGAAGCAGAAAAGGTCAATGATACATGACCACCTATGTTAGAGAAAGTTAGTTCTGGATTTGTCGCTTTAGATATTGGTACACCATCCTTCGTCCAAGTAACTTCAGGAGTAGGCCACCCTTAAAGCATTACAGGGAGTGCTACTGTATTAGAATTAAGCTAAAGTAAGTGATACTAACAATTCGAGTTACACTATAAATATAAAGAATCAAAATATGCAATAGTACGAGTAAGAAAAAAAACAACCGTACTGCCTAACTAAGAATGAATAGAAATTATACGATTTTGAAAATACATATACTTATTTGCTCTTTAATTTGAAAGTTGAAGTGATCACAATCTCTTAATTTTATTTACCTATTATCTTGAAATCGGTAGCAGAAAGTGGAAGCTCACACAATAATTATTCCTACATTTGTTAAAAATTTTAAAAAAAGAAAATGTCATATAGAACCTTACTTAATCTTACTTTTCAAAGATCAATTCAAGAACAGCAAAGCAAATCCAAGAGAAGTAACTGATTGCCTAATTAAGAACGAATTGAAATCCCACGATTTTGATAATATATATAAACTTACTGATATTAAAAGAAACAATTAAAGCTGCATTCAAATTATCAGAGATATCCATTTCAATAGTCTATTAAGCTCCCTGTCATAAAGTACGACCCTATATACTTTAAAACTATCAAAGCTGATAAAAGGAAGCTTATAGGATAAACTTTATTTTCATTTAAATTTAGAAAAATACTTGGACTTGTCACTTATAAAGATTATACATCGCCATTCAAAATTCATATTTCCTTCATAACTATGTCCTTTTATAAATATTAAAAACACTTTAACTTCCGAGTATTTTGATTTGAAATGATGAAATTGTGATAAATTTGCAATTTTACCTATGACAATGCCTTGGAACTTAGCTTCATCACCGCAAGCAGCCACTGCAGACACCAAAGTTTGAGTGAAATGTGGTGGTCGACCAAGTTCTCGACTCTCGTCAATATCATAACGCTCTGATAAATTCTGCTAAAAGTGAAAAAAATATGCGCTTCAATTCAGCTAATGAATTTGATTTATCCAGGAAAATAATTTAATGTTTACCATTCATAAATACAAATAACATTAATGGCAGTTAATATTGAATGACGACATGAATTCAGTGAACAATTTTCACCGGAACTGTGGTGAAATTTTTGAAAAACATTAAGAATATTTACTAGAACGAGTTATTGTAAGCCTAAAATCTGGGGATTAAAGGACAATCGAGAATGACTGCATCTCTAAATTAAAATCCTTAATTGTAAGAAAAAACTTGCATTTTGGAATGACCAATTAATTAGGAAAAATTTCACATTTAATGAATTGTCCGGATGGATGACCTTATCATCAATTTTTGCATAAATGAAGAAAATTAAAGCTAAGAGTGAAATTCCGCTGTCAGAAAGATCGATAAACGGTTATAATGAGATCGATAAGCATTTGATACAAAAAATGATCATCAATTTAAATTTTGTCAAAAAATAAGTCAAACAGTGAAAAAATTTAACTTATTACACGTCTGAAGGTATAAATTAAATATCATCTCTGGAAATTTGAATTACCAGCCGACTGATAATAAAACAAGTGTTTCTATCCATAATTTCAACTTACAAGTCGCTCATTCATTTATGCTGATAATTTCAATAAGCAACAAATAACAAAAACTATTGCAGTGAAGAAACTATTGCAATCCATTTTGTTCAAAATTTATTGATGGAATCATTTAAAAATCATGAATCCATTTCAGGACAATATTTTTCATTATTAATCATGCAAAATCTTCTATTCTTAATTTTATGAAATATTAATTTTAAAAAAAAGTGAAATTGCTATTTTCAAATTAGTAGGAAAAGATTAGATGAGTTGAATGAAAAGTTAGCGAAGCTGACGATTTTCCATAAATTTGAGCAAATCATTACAAAAATTCTGGAATGAAATCGACAATGAACTGATCAGCAGAATTTTGATTTCTTAAATTTATACGAAAATCAAACAACTTATTGAAATCAGAAATGCGAAGCGGGGTATAGAAAACGATGCTAAGGCATCATCCTTTGGCATCATCGATAAAAGCAACAAAAAAATAAAATACTTTGAATGATAGCTAGATTACAATCATTTAGCTTATTGTTGATTTGTTCAATTAAATCTATCAATATGGTACGAAATTAAATCTTACCTGCTGGGAATGTACTGTTTGTAATTGTTGTTTCTTGGCCGGAGGAGGAGAGAGAAGTCTTGTGGAGTGTTGCTTGGCTACCAAACGACGTTGTTCCTCTTCGCGCATCCTCAAATTATCGTTCACATATTCTAACTGAAAAAAATCCTTTAAAATTTCCAAATTTTCAAATCAATTTTGATTACTTTTTAATCCAAATGTGAAATTAAAATCAATTAAAAAAATAATTCACTTCATTTTAGTAAAGTTAATTCTAGAATTTGAGTCATTAGCATAAATTTTAATTAAATTAAAATTCACTAAACAAAGCAGCGTATGACATGAGCAATAAAATTTCAATGTCGTAGTAATGCAAATATGATTATCGGTCCGCATGCAAAGAACTCGATCATGCATTATGCGTTAAAATAAATCTACAATTTTTTGAGCCATTTGGCTTTATTCGTCAATATGAGGCCATGCAATATAATTGCAATTAGGCTTCACCTCCAATATTATCTGATTATTACTTTCATAAAGTGAGATAGTCAATCAAGTCAAAGAAATGAATAAAAAAAGTTTAAAAAAAAAGTTTCTCCATGAAGGGAAGAAAGTTGTAATAGGAAATAATTTGAAATAGCTAAAGCTATTGTCGAAAGTACTCTTTATGAGGCTATAATAATTATCAAAATACTTTTTCAAAGATTAAAGTATATTGTTTATTGGTTTTCTTAAGCAGCCAAGAAAAAGTACCGATGGGGGGACAATATGAATGATATAAACTGTTTATTGTATCTAGCTTTATTCAGCAAATAAATTTTAGAGAATGGTCTTATCATTGCTAGCTCAAAATGTTAAATTAAAATAGCATTAAAATGCAAATTAAAATTTTTTTATAATATAATACAATTTGCAAATTATCTCTTTTGCTGAAATAAAGCTATATCCAATACATTAATTCTCAATAAAAAGAGGATATTAAAAAATATAAGAATCAACGATGTAATTTTTATAAAATTTAAATTGTGACGGAGGAAAGAGAAATAAAAGTGAAATTTGAAGAATAGTTTCATTACGCTAGATTTAATTTGAAAGAGTGAAATTAAGTTTTCATATTAGTCTCCTCTATCCTCTGCACTAATTCTCACAATGTCGTTTCGAAAAAAAAAATTTTTTTCTCAAAACAAAACGATACCTGTTGTGAGAAGCGTTCATCAGGTATTCGTTGCTCATACTCATAAGCACCATATTCTTCGGTTATATGAACATGCTGTAGATAACAGCCAATTAAAAATAGTTTAGCAACTATTGAAAACTTTGATGAGAGATTTACTTTTACTTGCAACTCATTTGTCAAACTGAAAATTTTTCATTTCCCAAATTTAAATGATAAGTATGTATTTCTAATGAAAAAAAAGATAAATTACTGAACGTCTTGAAAAAGTACAATGTAATATTCTGATTTTGTTATTAACCTCAACAGTGGTAGGTTTCAGGGATCGCGGTAGCACGCGTACCACAAATACAGATTCCGTTTCACCCCGTATGTTTTCTGCTGTCATCTTGTAAACACCGGCATGATCCAAACGAGCCGGTTCCAGTATTGCCGAATATGTATCACCAATATTCGACAACTGAAATTTTCCTCAATTGAATTCTGACAGAATTTCATGAAAACTGAGTTCTGATCAGAATCTGTCATGTTTTATGTTCTGAGATACCGTTTTTTCTCGGAAATTAGCAAAATACGAAGGAAGAAAGTTGTAAAGTGAAAGATATATTTGGGAAATAAACATTAAAGAAAATGGGATGAAATAAAATTTTCAATATTTTTTGTTAATCCAAAAGATGCTTGCTTTATTTGCTTGTCTGAGAATAGTAAAAATAAAAAATAATTTTGAGGTCCATAAATTTTCATCTGTACAATCTTTTGGGATGGTTTTCAGAATTTCAATGCTCGCATACAAATTTGATCAAAATCAGTCAAACTTTTTCAACATCATTGTTGTTATCAGTTTTCAACATGAAAGATTACAAGAAATATCAGATGTTGAGAATGATATTCAAATAAATTCTTTGCTTCTGATCTAAATCAAGTTAGAAACTTAAGGTACAGTCGTTCATCTTTGTTACAATCTCTGTACTAACACTTACCGTGCAGAATTTCGAATTAATATTAATGATTTGATTGTTGAAATACCAGCGCACTTTGGGGCGTGGATTACCAATCATCAAGCAGTCCATTTTGAATTTTTCTCCTTCGTTGACAATATATTCGTTTTGGAACGGTCGAATAAATTCCGGTACAGTAGCAGTGGGACTGCAACCTGCAACATTAATTTCGATAAATTTCCTGTAAACTTTGCAGAATCATATTTTGAAATAAAATATTTAATCGTCGCTTTACATCTTTCGCAGCAATTCTATCAGAAATGAATCATGCCTGGGATAAAGAATATTGCAGTAAGAGAATCTCAACTTGATAGAATAATAAAATTAATAAAAAAACTAGAGCATTGAAGTAATGAAAAAAGTAATAAACTAAAATACTGAAATGGAGTAATAAACTTAAAAATTTTAAATTTAATACGTCTTATTATTTTAAAAATGTAAAGTATGAAATTACCAATTTCGGAGACCAATTTTTCAGCGTATTCTTCAATTTCTGAATGATAGCGATGTTTCGGTACGGGCGGCGGTGTTGGTGATGACATTATTGCAGAATCACTCCAAAAACCTTCTGCCTAGAAAATTTGATTTTTTTATCGCCGACAAAATTCATTTCTTCCCCAAATTTCATCTAAATCAAAATATAAATTTAAAAAGTGCTTACCGTAGTTTGAACGTTTGTTTCCTTCTGTTCTACTGCCATCCGTCGAGATTCCACATTCAATGTAGCGCCCGATCGTGCTTCACCTGCCTCATTCTACAAGTAATTATTTATTTCCCAATTTTATTCATTATCATTTTCAATCTCTACTTGTAATTTAAATAATATCAACTAAAAAAATAATTCTATTTCCCCACAAATAACGAACAGTTTTATTTTCTAGACTTCACTGAATATCCAGTACCTTTGCAATAACAGTATACATTCCGGAATGTTGAGGAAGAGTATTTTCGATGACCATTCGATACCATCCATTAATGTCATTCTCTATGCGTGTATCCAAAGTTGTATACAGTGGTTTATCGTTATGCTTCCAATCAACTGTTGGCGGTGGTACGCCAAGTACGCGTATCTAAAAATTCTATGCAGTTTAAATAAAGAATGATTTTCTTTTAGAAATTTCAAAATTCGAAATTACATGAAAATTTATAAACCTCAAAAACAGTCCTCGAACCTTCTCGAACAACTTGATTGGTAAGTGGTGGTGCAAATGATGGCGTGATTGATGAAAATTTTGGCTCTGATGATGTTGAAGGTGGTATCACAGAACTTCTTAGAACTGACGGTGTTTGTATTGTCAGACGACAAAAGTTGGTAGCTTCACCTACGGTATTTGTTGCTTTCACCGTGTAAAGACCAGCATCACTCATCCTTGCATTCTTCACTTTCAACGAGCAATGATCACCTTCAAATTGAAGTTCGATATGTTCCGATTCTTTGATCGCTTCTTCTTCTTTATACCATACAACCTGCAATAATTGATCAAATTTTTACTCCTACTTAATGAAAAGGTTTAAATGGAGACTGCTTCGATGTTTAATCTTTTGGATACTCGAATATACTCAGATAATTCTAAATAGTAAGAGTTCAAACATAACAGGGAAATAGGTAGCTTCTAATTCAAATAGCCCATGCAGCACTGAAATAAATACTAGTATGAGTGTAATAACAAAAAAAATAATGATATTATTATCATAACAGTTAAATATTATCAAATTATTGCAGTATCATTTTATCAAAACTGCAAATATTCAATTTGTTTGGTCATTGATAAATTGTTAACTGTTCGAAGATAATCTAATAATAAGCAGAATAACAAGCATTCGACTGCAAAATAATGGCACCTTTGGCTCAGGAACGGCTATAATAATGCAATCGAGAAAGGCATCATCACCCTCTGTGATCGTAATATTGCGCAGCTGTCGGATGAAACGCGGTTTGAATGATTCTTCCGCCTGTAGCCCCATCTCACTTCGAGCTATAAAAGTTTTTAAAAAATTCAATAAAACAATCGTTTTCACCAATTTCTTCTGTTAAAATTAAAGGCAATCAGTATAAATCGATATGGCATTTAGATTTCTCCTTCAGCATATATTCGAATCCTTCCATTTTTCAATTATCAAAACCACATTTATTCTCAAAATTTCATAAACTTAAAAATTTTAAAAACATGTGAAGATTTCAAATTCATTCTCAAAATTTTTTTGAACTGCTAATCTGCCACATTTTAGCAGTTTGAATTATAAAATATCATTATAATTAAAAATGTTAAATGGCGACGGATTGTTCAAGCACTTATAAAAAGAGTACAGAATTCAAACAGGCTAGGTTGAATTATGTTTTTATAGCCAGAATAGTGAGTTCTCATTTCATCACGTACAAAAGTTCAACTTCTGGAAATAATCTCGAGACTTACATTTGACTACAAGTTTTGCAGAAGATTCAGCTAACCCCGCGACATTCTGAGCACGTACTGTATAAACGGCTGTGTCTTCTACAAATGTTTCATCGATGGTCAAAGTGGCAACCCCATTGACGAATGCAGTACGGTAATCAATATTATCCTTCACATCTCGACCGTCCTAAAAAGATAAATATGGACGGATTATCGAAAAGAATGTTTATTACAAAATATATCCATTTTGCGCATTCGAATGCAATACGTAAAAGAGATGCTAACTGAGTCTGTTTCGTAACATGCATGATATTTCAGATTGTAATTAATGTTTTAAATTATCAACCAATATGAAAATTCGTATTAAAAAATTAAAAAAACATTACATACCTTAAACCAGCGTATTTCAGGGACTGGTTCACCTTTGATATAAGCGGTAAATTCGAATCGACTACCTTCATCAATTTGCGCGTCACGTAAATGACTTGTGATTTCTGGAGCTTTCGTCCTTTCCCTGTGGTGAATGGAGAAGAGATTGAAGATTTGAAGTTAAATAATTGAAAAAATGATGTGATCGCTAATTCCTATCTTATTTGTTAAGTATTCATGATCAAAGTTTACATGCATAATTACTTCCAACAATCAACAATGGTCTTAATCACCGAAGAGCTTGAAGAAGGAATTACATTTTGTTTCCAATAAGTCTCTATAAATCATCTCACTCTCTTCCTCGCCTTGTAGAAACACGAAAACTAACTAAAAATTTTGATTATTGTTAGATACTGCATTCATTCATCAGTTTTAATTTGATGACGAACGATATTTTTTTCAGCAAAGAATTGACAAAAATTACAGAATTCTTGAAGTTCAAAAAGCAACAAACTTCGCTGCTTCATTAACTCGCTTTTCTACAACTCGAATTCTCTCCTTTAGTTGTGTAAGTCGTCTTTCAATTTGTTTCTGGTGCTGTTTCGCTAACATTACTTTTTCAAATGCTTCTTCACCTATAAAAATGCTTCATCGTATCAAAAAATAAACAATTCTTTTACATCAAACAAAATTTTTTTGCTTCTTTCAATTTTCAACACGGCTAAGACTGCTCTTTTTCTGTAATTCCCTTCATGCGGAATTCAGAATTACGGTAATGCCTTATACAATAGTCTTATTTTTAAACTGTAGTTCTTAATACCATCGTTACCTTCAGTTTCCTTTAAAATTCGTTCAGCTTCTTCAATTCTTCGTTCTTGTTCCTGGAAACGTTCTTCTATTTCTTCAATTATTTTCATCAATTCTTCATGTCGTTCAATCACCGTTACATTTTCTAGTTTTTCTTCTACGGTACGAATTATCTCCACCGTTTCCTCTTGCCAAATTTGAACCTTGAAAAAGAGAAAATTTTATTCTGAAATGTAATTATTTTGCCTGAAAACGATTAAATCAGATAGACCTTCCATAACATCGTGTCCCATTTAACAAATTCATACCTCTTCAACAATTCGGATTATTTTTTGTTCCTCCACTCGTTTATCTTTCCATCGTTGCCAAGTTTCTTCGGTCATTTTCTGTCTTTGTTCATGCTCATTTAACAAATTGCGCACTGAATTTATCGACTGCTCAATATCAAGTCTCGGATCCTTCATCTTAGCTGATTGGGCTGCATGAATGAATTGATTACCTGAAATATTTTGAAACATATTTGAAATCTCGTTAAATAAAAAAGAAATATTGCAAGCTACAGGAAGCTTTTCCACAACAAACCTTGATGTTTCTCTTGTCTGATTGTTTCTTCGATCATACGAAATACTTCTCTCATTTGTATAAGTAATTTCTCGTTCATATAAGTACGATTTGAACTAATTAAAGCATTTAAACTCTCAACTGAACTCTCAAGTTCGTTAGCAAATTTTTGTACCTGCAACATTAATAATTTTGTAGTATTATCTCGTCTGAGGATAATATAACACATTCAGATATTTTCTTAACTTAATTCTCTCAACAATAATGATTATTCAATGAAAAGAAATAAATAGCTGAACAAAATAAGACAATTCCAATTTCTTAATTCATTTGTCTTTCGCTCTTCGATTAATTTTTCAATTTATTCGTTATTTATTTTTTTTAAACATTTTTTCTAATTGTTTCTTAAATTTGTATTACAAAAATTTTTCGATTCTTGATTTTTTAAGGTTCAAACAAATTTCAACGCGTTGACTTTAGATCAAAATATTTTCTTAAAATTTCACCCACCTGTTGGAAAGCAGTGCCAAGATTAATGCGTTCATCTACCGCTTCTTTCAATGATTCGTATCGTTGTTTAAATTCCTCCAAACGTTGACGATCAGTTGCACCTAATTCATGACTTTTGCTCCACAAACCGTTTAGCTCAAATCCTTTGTTCTATAGAGAGGATCATTAAATGTCTAACTTGGAACGGACGTCAGTGTTGAAGAGTCAAAAATAAATTAACAAATCTTCCTTTTTCGAGTTTTATAATCTAAATTAAAAAAAGAGAAACAAAACAAATATCACTTACGATAATATCAGTAAACATATCTTTGTGAAATTTATGGAACTGAATGGCATCATTCAAATTGCAACCTAAACGGCTATTCACCATAAATGATTGCTCAGTTTCTGTTAGCCATTTTTCGAAACGATATAACTAAAATGAGTATCTATTCCAATGAATAATGGATGAATTGTTTTCTTATTCTATTCAATCATTTTACTACACAAATTTCTTCTCTCAACAAAAATTTTATTCATAAATATCAGTAGAACAAAAAAAAAAAAACACCCACCTGATCTTTGACCAATTCTTTGCTTTCATCAATCCGTTCACAAGCATAATTCTCGATCTGTTTTAGTTTATTCTGGATATCAATGATGAATCGATTAACACGTTGATCAATGTGTTCAATTTGTCGTCCGTCATCAATCACCTTTTGCGCTTTTTGTCTTGCCAAAGGTGCCAGTTCTCCAACCATTGCTGCATTAGCATTATGCATGTCTGATTCCATTGCACCTAATTGGTTCAACATCTAAAATAACTATTTAAAAAAATTTTCATATTCTCATTACATCAAGAAAATTTCGTTACAGTATTGGATAATAAATATCACGCTGTAATGTTTATATTCCATTATAATTTAGCAAATATCTTTTATAACCAAAATATTTCACATATATTGAATTTTAAGTTTGATAGCTTCTAATTAACAATAATTATCACTTGATAATTTATGACTACTTATTAAAAAAATTGCCTGCAGGAGGTTTAACTGTCAAATCTTAAGCAAAATTGAAAAAGCTTCATTTGGAATGCAAAAACTTCAATTGTTTTTATAACTTACGGTATTTGCAGCTGCAATCCATGCGATCACTTTATCGTTTTCATCTTTTCTTTGTTTTAGCTCTTGCATAAATGTATCCAAATCGGTTTGCAACAGCGTGACACGTTCACGAAGATTCGCATTTGCGCCACTTCGATCGATGGTTGATATGATATCTTTTAGTGCTTTATGCTGTTTCTGAATATTCAAGTGTTATTGATCGGCAAAATCTCCTCCAATCAACAAACAGTTTCTTATATATTCAGCAAATTTTATGTCTGATTTTATTACTTCCTGATAGCTATAAACAGCCTCAAGAATTAGATCAAAAAAATCATTTTCCTTTACTATTTGATTTCTTTCAACAATAATCCAATAAAAATTGTTCACAACTTCTTAAAAACTAGTTAATCTTTTAAAAAATAATAAATTTAATGAAAATTTTCGTTAGTGTATTTGACGAGAGAGTGAAATTCAAAAAAGCGCTACATGTTCCAGAAAGATGAGAGTTGACTTTTGAAATATGGAATTTACCAAAATTTGCTGCATCAATGCGTTGATATTTAGTCCATCACGAAGTTGCATTCGTGCCTGTTGAAGCCATTTTTCAATTTCTTCAATGTGAGACAGAATCGCTTGGCTCTCATCAACTTGCATTTCTAGTTTAGATCGCTCATTCTTCCACGATTCTTCAAGCAATTCCCATTCTGCTCCCATCTGTCAATGCACGATTTCAAGCATAATTAAAAGGATACAACTATTCCGCACTGTGAAGTGAGTAATTTCATGAATTCTTAACCGCATTTTATTCATTTTTTCCTTTCCAGCAATTTTGTTTAACAACAAAGATTTTAATACACTTTACACGTGAATTATCAAATTTTTATAAGGATTTTTTGATCGCTACTATCAGCAGCAACCAAACTGAAGAGATCAGTAAATGTTTTCAAATAATGACATTAAAATTGCTAGTAGTAACAATTTATTTAAAAAATTATCCCCTGCGCAAACGTAAATATAATATTGACTTACAAAAGACAAATTAATTACATTTGGAAAAAAAATTTTTTCTGATTATGACTTTTGGAACCAATTAAGTATTAAATATATGTGAATCGTTCATATCAACATTTTAATGAAGTTTAATTCAACTTTTCAAAATTAAGTAAATTCAGAAACACGGGCACTAATCATACCTTTAACATAGTTTTTTCGATTAGTAAGCAAGCGTGGGCAGTTTCCTGAACACTTTCTACATTATCAGCCATAGAGCCCAGTATTCTAATTTGTGTTATCACATCTGCTCCGCTATCCACAGCTGACGCAGTTACATCGATCAGTTCTAAATTTAGAATAATGAACTGATACGAGATTAATCAAAGTTCATATAAGACTTTAATATTTCTTCAAAAATTTAATCAAAATTTTTGAATACAATTCAAATTTTAAACTAAAACAATAACCATCGATAAATTGTTGAATTTGTAAAACAGTATCGTTTAGATTGCCGACATCCGACTGTTGAATTATTGTGCGAAGCATATTTCGTATCTTCGAACTAATCTGAATAAAATAAATTCTCTTATTTCTATAGTAATGACAATGTCTTGTTTGCTAAGAACAGAAACACTTATTTGAGCCAAAAAATTCAAATTAGCTGAAAAACAAGTAAAAACAAACTTCTTCGTGGCGTGTTGCCAATTTATAAAATCGCTTTGTTTCAGCAAGTAAAAATCCTCGCATGTGAAGTTGACGATTCAATTCCTTCCAAGCTGTACCCAAACTTTCAGCCATTGCTTCATAAACGTGAACATCGGGCTCTTTTTGCTGTATTACTAAATTATCTGCTCGAGCAAGTAACTCTTCCACCTGATCTTCTTTATTCTGAAAATCAATTTAGCTAACTGATTAATTAAATTTTAAAATAATTTTTTTTGTTTTTATCAATTATTTTTATTGAATCATTGGATATTCATTTAGCTGGCTCTTTCCAATTGTCATTTTTTAAAATAAATTTCTCTGGGAAATTGCTTCATGTTAAAAATGATCAGCTAGTCAGAATGTCGTCACAGTAACATTTTTTTTGACTAAAATATATAATTATCATTTCTGCGACGCACTGACAATAACAACATCAAGCGTTAATTAGGGATAATTTAAGTACCAAATTTGTCAAAAGAACAAGATAATGATATTGAAAAAGTATCGAATTGTGCTAATGGTAAATTAAAGACGGTGATAATGACAAAGTAGCGAGAAGGGAAGGGAAAACCTTAAGTCGATGCATCAGATCTTCATGGATAGCCAACAGAGCATTTGTTTCATCCACATTTTCGCCAAGTTCAAGCATTCGTGGTTGCATTTCATCAATTCGAAGAGATGCATATCCGACACTCTGTAAACTTTTTGTTTCATTTCATCTGATAGAATACAATAATATCATCAATACAATATTAAAAATACGGTTTTTGACCAGTTTGACCGATAAAGGAATATTTATTTTATGGTGCTGTTTTTCATCCGAATCTTCTCTACTAACTGGAAAAAAAAATTGTGAAAATAGCAAAATTAAAGCAACATATGAAAGTTTATTCTCTTCTCTTCGTCTGGAAAATGAAAAAAAAAACAAAATAGAAATTTTGATGATTTATAAAAAAAGATGAAAAACCGATTAATAATGATCAATTCTTTCGTATCAACAGCGCCGCATTTTAGTTCAGCTAACTCTGAAACTTTGAAAATAAGACGCTATTGCTTAGATCTTAAAAAGACACGTCTACTACAATGACTAATCAATAAAGCATAAACTGAAAAAAATTATGTCATATTTTTATTTCCTGAAGATTTAGTGATTTTGCTTAGCAGGTATAAATTTTCTCAGTTATAAATTCGCAAAACTTTCTAGTCTCATTACTTCCTCTGTCTTTGTGGTGGAAAGTTGAATATTGCTAAATAATAAATAACTCTACTCAAACTGTTTCTTAATGCTCTGCTCCATTTTAGTCTATAATTGCTTGGAAAAACGTATATTTTCCTCAATCTGCTTATGTAAGATAAATTTATTAATCATATATGTAAGAAAAATTTATTATTAATCATATGATTTTCATGTTCCGTCAATTTTTCCAGTTTGCACTTGTTTGTGCAGCAATTTCTCGTTGAGAGTGTTTTACTCCTTGAATTCAATAAATAATTCTAAATTCATGTTTTTTACGGAGATTAAAGAGCAAATAAGATTATAGAAAAGTGAGAATTAGCATTGGGAATAAAAATGGTCAGTTTTTAATTGCTGGTATTAAAAGTTTGATGAAGAGACAAATTGAAAAGCTTTAGTTACAGCGCGAAATGTTATCAACTGGCATTTTAAAGTTGTAATAGATTCAGAAGAAAAAGAAAATAAAGGATTAGCTTATTTGAATTGAATATATTTATTCATTAGATTTGTGGCCATTTAGTAAGATTTTATTTTCTTTCATTTAATTATCCTTAAATTTCCTGTTTGTTCATTTGTATTAAAACATGAAATAAGGAAAATGCAATTGCAACAGCAATGTCAAGCTACCTGGAATGTTTCAATCATATAATAAACAAGTTTTGGACTTTAAATGATTAAAAGTTCTGTAATTTATATACAATTTGTTATGATTAGTAGTACATCTCTATTTTTATTCAATTATTTCTTTCAAATAGTGAAAGTATAAAAATGCTTCTTTGGTCGGATCAAAACGAATCAAATGAACAATCTTAGAGTTTAGGAAATCTGCCAAAACAATAAGTGTAAAATGTCGCTTGGACAATTCGTAATGCTCCTTGGCTTTGACATATCACAAATAAAATGTGTAATTTCAAATCTTCATTTCCAAGAGAAAAGAAAAGGAATTAGCTTCAATGATAAGCTAATCATTTAGCAGTAAAGGAAATAAAAAGAACCTTTAGTAACGCGACAACAATTGTTGCTTTTTTACCGGCATTTATTGCAATTGTACTGATTGTCGTGGTGGTTGGCCGATCTGAATCATTCATTCCGTTTTGCATCTTATCACTGCTAACTGCAATTAATGAATAATTATTAATAGGAAATGGACAGGAATAGAAATAAGAAATGAAATACAATTAATATCTACGATGCTTCTTTTACTTTATCAACCACACACCACCATCATAGCTATCATCACTACCAATACTACTAACTAATCATTCATCAATGTTTTGAGATATGTGAATCAAAAACATGATAACATCGGGTAACTTTCGATTTGCGAAGCACAGAGATCTGAAACACACATTCACATACACACATACACACAGACACAGACAGACACACTCGTGAGCTTTACAATTCCAGCCAAAATGATATATATATATATATGTGTATCAGGATGAAAGACTGCACTGATTTCACTCTCGAAATAGAATAGCAAAGGAGCCTTGCAGATAGAGAGATATGCTTTAAGGCTACAAACAGACATAAACACATTATCACATATGATTTCAGCACACAGCAAACTACACTTCCTACTGTCTATTATCGTCGTGAATTGAGCTGGGAGGAATAGAATGGATCAATTTCAACTTATCACTATCTCTCCTTCCACAACTACTTTCAAAAATGATTATTTGTAAACAATACCAGCAGCGATGCTACCATCCAAAAGACACATACATTATCTTATCATCTTTAAATATATGTTTGCTACAAATAAGGATAACACCAAAGTTCTATTAATCTTTTAAGTCTAACAAACTTCAAATGATAAATTCTGTGTAGCATTACTTGCCTACAAATTACATACTAATATTATATCACTGTATCTTCAGAGATATTTATTAGTAATATTTCTTTGGCCTATTTTGGTGAGATATCATTCCAAGAAAATTATTGAAGTTTGGGTTAAAAATGGTGTATGGGCACGATGCAGTTTTAATTTTTACTTGTTTATCAATTTTTTGGACATTTCAATTATTCATGTTACAAATTGTAATCGATGTGATTTAGGTTCGTGAAGTTACCAGCCGTATGATGAAAATGAAAAACTAGATTAAATCTTTCCACGAGTCGGAAGCAATAAATGATTTCTTTAATTCAAAATCTTTTGAACTAATCTAATAATTTAAATTGCTATTTCCAAAACAATTTCGTCATTCTGTAACTTCAACCCCACTCGCAAAACAAATAAGAAATTGAAATCACAACTTAAGAAAAATAAGATAACCAAGCTGCAAATTTGCAAGCTCTACAGCGGGACTCAAAAGTGCCATTCTATTACAGCAGGAATTAGACGATAGAACGAACGTTGTTGTAAAGTGTTGAAGGATGTACAACCCTCAAACTAAAGCTTCAAAGGTTTGGGATATGTTGTTAATATACTTTCAGTTTTAAAAGAAAACTTGAAAACACGTAGGGACTCCAATCATATAAGAATGAAATCAAAGGATTCCTGAAGTCATATTACATTTTTAGAGAACTCCATCGCTTAGTCGAGTGCTTCAGTTCCTAAACTTTATGAAGACTTATGTCATTTAAATGCACAAAAAAACAATAGCAGTTAAGGATATACTTTTATTGGGATAAACTGCAAGATCATCATAAAAATCTGGTAATATTTACCAAGACAATCGCAATCCAACTATCATCTATATGGAGTGAAAAATATTATACAAGATGGAACTTTGCAGTTATTTTCTAACACCAACTGGAGTTTTTTCTTTCAGTGGGTCGTATTTTGCAAAATACAATTCGTCCTGAATGCGCTGTGCTTTCCCACGCCTTTTATGCAAAGACATATGCTCCGGAATTTGATGTATCAACATGGCTTTCCAAATTTCTGCTGAAAATGAAAACATTTCGAAAAGAAGTGAAGCCAAAAGTCATATAGTATTTTTATTAAAAAAATTTAAAAAAAAGCACTGCAGAAGTCTTTTTATGAACAATTAATCTTAAAAAACAAAAATGAGGATAAATTTTTGGAAAGATGCAAAATTATACCATTTTCGTCTTCCTTAAAAGACGTGCAAAAAGAGCAACAAAAGGAACTGCATAAAAAATATGTGACAGAACTTACGTGGAAACTTGGCTATGTATATTGGAAGCAGTATCGACATCCAGAGAACGATATTTCTATTAAACGGACATAGTTTCCACCACCAACGAAATGGAAACGATCGAAACTGTAACAAGCATAAAGCATAAGCAATTTTAACTTAATTCAAGCTGATCAGTAATTGTTAATCAAAAAGGTAAATAGAAAAATCAGTAAAGAGTGCAATTGTAAAAAACAATGCAATTCGAACAAATGATGTAAATTTATTTCAAAAGAAAGCAGCAATTTAGTTATTCACAAGACACTTTTCTAGACAAATAGAGAATGTTTATAAAATTCAGCTCCCAGTAAAATGCGAGGCTTCTTGACAAATTTCAAATGAAACAGAAAGATGCTACTGACTTTTGAAGCATGAATAATAAATGTACTGTTTTTGGTCTTCAATTTATAGCCCTTTCATAGTTATTTATCCCTACCCGACCGAGCAATATACAGCAAAACTTACTCCTTCAGCAGGTGTACTCGGAATAGCTGGTTGACGAGGGTGAATATCAGTTGCTGGAATAGGAGCATTAGGGCTAGCTATAACCTTAGCAAGACCAACAAATGTCTCACCCCACCATTTCGCTTCACGTACTAATTTATCCAGCATATCTGCAATATAAAAAAATTAAAAAATTCCAATAATTCACTTCCCACGCGTTTCGAACAATGTTGATGAGCACAGCACATAGGACATGGTTATACAAATTGATAAAATAAATGTAACGACATGAACTGCATGAAAAGTGAAAAGGTCACAGCTTATAATGAGAAATAAGTTTCGAGTAGTTAACAAACACTGTCTTCACCTTTAGCTTCCCAAAACTTCCTGCCTTCTGCTTCTTCCCAACATTTCCTACCGAGCACTTTAAGCCCTCCCCGTAGAATCTGATACCCTCATAAACGACCCCAGACCGTACAACTCGACCGACCCGACAGAGAGAGACGGAAGCGAAAAACCACCTTTGCACCAAACGCCTCTAACGTTCCCCTTCGAACTATCGTATGTTTGAGCTTTACAGCAATTCGGCCAGACATCTGCCGCCTTCTGGAATGTTCGATGAAGAATCCTAGGCAATTGGTCTGTGAGTATATGATGTGTGGGGGTCGGGACAGGTTTCGTGGCCGAAGCGGTTTTCCGGTAGGAGTGCTGTTGATGTGGAATATAACATTTATTTCTCTTTCCTAGAAATTATTTTCAAATTCAGAGCTTTCAGAGCTCGTACGGATATGATTGATATGGACGTGACAAAGGTCACAGCTTATAGTGAGAAATTAGTTTCGAGTGGTTAACAAACACCGTTTTCATCTTCCCAAAACCTCTTGTCTTCTGCTTCTTCCCAACACTTCTTACCGATCGTTTTAAATCCTCCCCGTCCGGTACCCCGATTGCCTAATTCGACCGGTCCGATTGAGAGACTGAAGAGAAGAGAGACCTTTGCACCAAATGCTTCCAACCTGTCGTATGCTTGAACTTTACAGCCGGACATCTGCCGCCTTCTAGAACGTTCGATGAATGGTCGCGAAGAGTTTTAGTAGGCAGTTAGTTGAGAAAAAACTTGGTTGCGTGGTTGCGATGGTTTTCCGAAATTCGGGGTAGTTTGGTTCCAGATTGGATTAATAATTGGTGTGGTGATAGTGTTAATAATGTGGGATGTTAGCATTTATTCCCCTTTTATACAAATTATTTTCAGGTAAATTATTTTCAGAGCACGCTAAAATGGCAGCAGTTGATGCAGTTGATATCACCCCTGAAAAGGTCTCTTTTAATTTATTAGACTTTAATAAGCAATGTTTCTAATCAGTCATCGATACCTTCATTTGTATCACTAGCAGACAATATTTCTACTGAAAACATAGTTTGTTAGGTCTAGAAGAACTTTCTTGAATTCGTTAATTTTATTTCCATCATGTATAACTGGGAAGTGATTTGTCATTTTTCTTACAATCGGATTTTTAGGATGGTGGTGTTTTGAAGAAAATATTAGTGGAAGGAACAGGGGAACATCACCCTTCAAAGGGTGATAGTGTGTATGTGCACTATGTAGGAACTCTTGAAAACGGCGAGCAGTTCGACTCGAGCCGTGATCGTAGCGAACCATTTAACTTCACATTGGGCAATGGACAGGCAATATATGCATTTTATTTCATATATATCTTTTGCTTAATTAATTTTGCGGGGAAAATTAATGCTTTATCATCGCGAAAAATGCTATTGTAGCAATTTTAGATTCGTTTATATGAAGAATCACAGATATTATAGGTTATCAAGGGGTGGGATATCGGTGTTGCAACGATGAAGAAGGGCGAGAAATGTGATCTCATTTGTCGGGCCGATTATGCCTATGGCAAAAATGGTAGCCCACCAAAGATTCCTGGCGATGCTACACTCAAATTTGAAGTAAATGAAACTTTTTCAAGTTCTTAATTTATGTGTGTTTTACCACATCTATAAATAATATGAATGTTAAGAAGAAATTTTTCATTTTTTAGATTGAATTACTAAATTGGCAAGGAGAAGACATTTCACCAGACAGAGACGGTACAATTACCCGATCAATTATTGTGGAGGGTGAAAAATATTCAAGCCCCACCGAAGGTTCAACTGTCAAAGGTTGGTTTTGTCCATTTATATTTTATAGGTAATTAAATTTGTTTACTTGTTTTTTCAGATTATCTTTCTAAGTAATGCGTGTTTCCCTCGAGAGGGAATTTGTGTCCTATTCACTATTTGAGGGATAGTTGCTGGAGGGATCACTGGCAGTGGTTGAAGTCGGCATTTATTTCAGTATGTGCCGTTGGTTCATACAATGGCCGAGTGTTCTACGATAAAGAAGTCAGCTTCATTTTGGGAGAGGGTTCTGAGGTAACTATCAACGATTTTTCCTAGTTCAAATTTACCTGTTTTTTCAATTCATTGATGCAAATGATGACAATAGGCCGAGGATAAGCATTTAACATGCAATGATCACACTCATCGAGAAAGCAGTATACTGATGCCTATTATTTGCAAACAAGTTATCAAGTCTAATAGGCTTGAAGTCACATATATTCGAAATAGGTATCTTCAGGTTGGTTTGCCAGAGGGTGTTGATCGCGCTCTTCGTCGATTCAACAAAGGCGAAAAGTCCACAGTTCATCTCAAAGGAAGCCGTTTCACGTTCGGCGCTACTCCGCCGCCAGAGTATAATTTACCGTCCCATGCTGAAATTGATTTTACTTTATTCCTCAAAGAATATGAGAAGGTGTTTTTTGATATTGTACCTGGGATTGTTGTTTCTTTTTGAACTTTTTTTTGCTTTAAAAAAAATTTTTTGCTTTAAATATTAATTTTAGAACTTATTTCCATTTTTTAAATCTATAATTTATTATATATGAAAGCTTTAATTTTACAACTGTTTGAAAATGCAGTAAACTTCATTTTTAGATAAAAGCGTCATGGGAATTAACTGGTGAAGAAAAGCTTGATGCTGCGGAAGCTGCCAAAGAAAGGGGTACTATGTTTTTCAGACAAGGCAAGATGCGTCTTGCAGCTGCAAAGTATATGCGCGTTATCGAACTGCTGGAATATGAAAAGCCCGTAGACAATGAAGCCAAAAGCAGACGGGATGCGCTGCTACTTGCTGGTTATCTCAACAGGTTCTTGCGTTCTGATTCTTTTTATTTCATGAGCTGTCTTTTGAAGATATCCAAATTTTAAAAAGTCCATATCAATATCTTTTGATTTGAATATCTACAACTTATTCCTGTTTTCTTCGATTTAGCGCCCTCGTATACGCGAAGCAGAATGAAACAGTGGAATGTATAAAAAACTGTGACAAAGCGCTTGAAGTTGATCCGAAGTGCGTGAAGGCACTCTATCGAAAGGCTTTGGTAATTTTTTTGATAAAATTATACACCAATATTGTTATTCGCATGTTTTTATTTCGATTATCTTACATAGAATAATTAACACATGATTATAGTTTCAACAATGTTTTATTATTTCAGGCACTCCAAGAGCAAAACGATGCCGATGAAGCAATTATTGAGTACAAAAAGGTGCTGCAATACGAACCAGACAATAAGGTTCTCTGTCTACGGTGGCACATTGATCTCATCAGTCATGAACTTTTCTTTTATCAGTTTTGCATAATATTCCATAAGTTTTAGGCAGCGGCGGCGCAAATAGTGGCATGTAAGAAAAAGTTGGCGGAGATTCGTGAGAAAGAGAAAAAGCGATACAAGGGAATGTTCGAAAAATTTTCTGCTAAAGAAAAGGTTGCGTTTGATTGGATTTTGAAAGTTTTTGGAAAATTGTATTTGAAGTAGGTTTATGATGCAATCCATTTTAGGTTCAGATGAATGAAGATCTGGAGACACCAATGGAAACCGCTAGTCCAAAATCGGAAGTGGTGAATTGAGTAGTGGAATTATTGGTTCCACTGTTAAATTTGATCTATTTCACATACGTCCTTTAAATTTTGAACGTATCTGTTTTTGTCAAAATTATTGATTACCACTGTTCAATTCTTTATTCATAAATGTCAAATGTTCTTGTTTTGAGCCGATAAAAGTAATTTTTACCCTTTCGTAATGTATAAGAAATTTTATTTGGTTCCATAGAAGTTATAATGGGATGGAAATACTTTGAAACACTGTTAAGTGAATACAACGCTGGATTCATGATCTCATATAGATTTTACAATATATAACCAGTTGATGATGTTATTCACTGTATTTTGTAAAAGAATCGAGAGCGGTCGTGAAATCTGTTAGTCGAAGGCGTGGGGATTGTGTTTCTAAGGTATACGACCAATCAATACGAGGGTTCTTATCATTGTTTTTGCGAAAGTCGAATTCGAGAAATTTCAGGCCTATTTTAATTAACAAAATATCCACATTCAGAGATGGCAGAAGTTTCTTGTTTATTTCGAGGTTTGAAGTTCTACTCAGTTATAAATATTTATTCTGTATTTTAAATCTTTCTGCAATGCTGTTACTAAAAAGTAAAACGGATTTACTCTTAGCTGAGATTGAAAGTGGAGGCAATCTTTAAGAAAAATTTTTTTTCAAGCAGATGAAGTCAAAACGATAACTTCGAAATACATATTTATGAAATTCTTCGCTGCACAAACTTCCATCAATCCTCATTTAGTCAACAACTACTGGCTCTTAGAGTATATTTCTCAAATTATTGGGTGATTTTCTATAACACAGCTGCTTTGGCTCTAGTATTTTCCGATGCAAAAATGGCGTTTTGAAGCAAATGACTAATCATCTATTTTGCCTCATATAATTGCTCCCATCATGGTCAATCTCTCATGCAATCTACAACGTTTAATTAACACTCTACTTCATTCATTTCATTTTTTGCTCTAAAATTTTTATTGCCCTAATAATATTAAATATTCTGGGAAAATGCTTTTTTTTAATATTCAATTTCAGAAAAAAGATGACTGAAAATATTCGTGATAGAGAGAAATCCTTCACTTTATCTATAACACTCTCTTAAATCCTAAATCTTTTTTAGAGAATCAAATAAAGTGGCAGGCTTTATGAATATCTTTGACTTTGCAGATACGCAAACAACATTGTTGCAGCGTAATGTTGAAAGAAAATATCATAATAGGACAAGGAGTAACAATGACATGGGGATTGGTCAGATATACATGGAACCTCTCTTTGCACAAGCCATCAATATTCCACAGGTTTCATCCCATTAGTTAACTAATCGAGAAAATTTTCTTTTCATCATTATCTTTGAAACGGATAAGATTAATTATACTTTTGTTAAGACGCCGATTTGCAAAGTATATATGGAAAAAGCATGGCGAGGTTTTACAGCACAGGTGCGAATTCATTATCGAGCTGATACTTTGAAATATCCAAGAATGATACATTTCAATATGCCGAGAGGTTTGAGAAATTACAGAAAATGCTACATTTCAGCAGAGTGACAAATCTTTTCTTCTTCAAACACCATTTATTACAGATTTGTTGTTGATAATGGAGTCGCAAAGAGCAGCTGAATTCAAAAATATGTATATACGAACATAACGGCATTATTAAATGAAATTGTTCGTATATTTTTTGATATTACCTTGATTTTTAACATTTCTACTCTCTGTACGTTCTACAGCTAAACGCTACTGAATCGACTATTTCGAGGATAAGATTAATTAATTAGTGATAGGTTGTTCATGTTTCAGTATTACTTTGAAAATAATATCAGCCTATTGAATATTAGCAGTAACAAAAATTAAATAAATCTTTCTTTGGATAAAGTAGTATTGCCTAAATTTTTCAAATTTATCCCAAATATCCCGCACTATCCCATATTTTCACAATTGATGGGATTTTTGTGAAGTATTGAGGGGCGAATTCTAAGATCAGAAGTTGCTTGACAGTAGAACATTCCGCTTGATCTGAGCCTGCACAAAGTTTATTCGTGTCATGTAATTGACTCGAATATCGGATGTACTGTTTTATTTTACACGATATCACATTAACAATGACGATCATACAGCGAGTAGTTCCTTTTTCTAAAAAAAAATATAAAGAATACAGAATAAAAAAAGCGTGAAGAATAATGATTAAAAAATAAGAAAATAACGATTGAAATACTAAAGAATAAAATATGGAGAAAATAAATAAGTAATAAAGGAAGTGTAAAAAATTAAAAATAAAATGCAGAGAATTCATCACTGGAACTGTTAGCGATTGAAAATATCAAACATTATGAAATTGTGGATTCAAAAAAGACATAAATTTACCATCGAAAATTTAACAAAATAATTTCGAACCAGATTTATTAATATTAAAATTATTTATTTAATTGAACATTGCGCAACTTCAAGCCCATATCATTGTATTCTTGCTATTTTTGGCTTTCTTTTCAGAATGTTCTTATTTCAATTTCGGATTATTTCTGGATATTTCCTTCTCGTTACTGGATGCTAATGACATCTCTGCCTTCGTAAATAATTTTGGTGTGCTATTCTGATCTGCTAACTCTGCTGAATCACCCATTGCTGATTTCATTATTGGATTTCTTTCCAATAAAATTTTCGGAAAATGACGAGTTTTTTCCGATAATCTTTCTATCGCTTCTTTAGATGTCAGAGGTAGCTTAAAATTTTCAGTTATTAAAAATGTGCTGAAAAATATAGTTGGCTGAATTAAACGAAGCTAAAATAGTCAGATTTTTTACCTGATATGTATTTTGGAAAATTGATAGAAGATCATGAAGTATAATATCAAAAGGCGTTGCAAATTTTTTTTATTGAAATGATCGAAATCCATTCTATCTCTTTATAGTTGTCAATTTTAATGTTGCCTACGTCATAATTATCTATGAAAATCTGATGCAAACTAACAATGTCTTGCATTTTCACCATGTGTAAAAAATATTTTTTAGAGGAATATAATTTTAAAAAAGGAAACGAAAATTATCAGAAATTATTTCGTTCATTTGATTAAGCTATTGATGGTTGAATTCGAAATAATTAGTAAACGCAATTTTTTCTAATGTATCTGAGACATTCATCGCAAGACTATTCGTTGCATACTTTTACATTCATTTGCAACACCAAAGTAGTTAGTTAGTCTGAAATTTAGAAATTTGAAACTTTGAAGTGTGAAAAAGTCTATCGACAGATTTATTCCACTAATTTATTAATTACATTTTAATCCATCAATATGTGAATGACGCAAAATGAGCCATACAAAAAGAACGGGAAATGTTTGAATAAATTTTTTCTAGAATTTATCAAAAATTTTAACAAAAATAAAGAAAAGCAAGAAATTGCTCTCCAAAAATCATGTCTAAACCCACGTTAATTTTTGAGATTAAAGCAATCTTTTCAAAAAACGCAATATTAAGTAAAAAAAGGTAAAAATTCAGGAAATTAACGAAAGTGCAATTTTTTTCACAAATCCATCAAAAAATATATTTTGGTTTTTTATAAATTGCAATTTAACATGGATTAGTTGGATAAAAGAAACGACATTTTAAATAGTATTTAGGCTTTTTTCTTAATTCTGTAACACAATATTTTGGTTATTATTGCTGTCAACAATAGCACGCCAATGATTTATCATTTAAAATAAAATTTAGAAAGAAAAACTAGAAAAGCAAATGGATTAGTTGATTTTTGTACGGCTTGTCGCCAATAATTCCTTCGCTAATGTAGCTTGTCCACTTCTTATCAATGCATCGATTAATGGTCCAAGCCAATGATTCTTCGTTTTGAGTATTTCAATTAGCTTATCAACTTGATCTTCACGCTTTTCCTGCATAATACTGATAATGACCGCAAAAAAATATAGAAATAATTGATATTGCGTTATCATAAAATGAAATTCAAAGAAAAAAGAAATCAATTTCATGTCTGCATTTTCAAAAAAGAAACAGTTATATAATATTGTAGCTAAAACTATAAATAATATGAAAGATATGTTTAAATACGAATTTTAACAAATAATTTGCATGAAAATCCGAATATTATTTCTTTAAAATTTTTTTGAATTTCAAGGTATACAAATGCTAAAAATATCGTATATGATTACAATTATTAGAAATGATTATATTAATTTATGAAAGTTTTCGAAAATAATATGAAACTTCTATTATTTTCCAAATTTTATGTGCAGTCAAGATTAGTTTTCACTGTGTTGTTTGAAAAAGCGGAGAAAAATAGGAAAAAATGATCCCAAAATACAAATTTGATTAAAAATTACTAAATATAAGACAGTAGATGAGAAATGGCATTTTGATGCAAAAAATAAAACATGTAATTTTGTTGAAATGGATGTTTGTCATCATAAATTTTTGTGTTTCTTGAAATTAACAATTTATAAATATTTGAATCAAATCATTAGCAGTATAATATTGGAAAATCGAAATATTTCTTAAATATTTTAATAACCTATCAAAAATGAATTGTAAAAATATTTTAAAATATAAGTAATATGCACCTCGGAATAAACTGCGCTCATTTCTTGTGAGCGTAAGACTTGTCGTGCAACCAACTGTGGAACTAAATCACGCATGTCAAGACCAGTTAATTTCGATCGTAATTGATCCAAATGATAACTTTGTTCAACACGCATATCGGCTAGCGGACGTGAACAGGATAGCATTTGAGAATCAGCAGACATTACCTGATAATTTATATCATCATAAAATTTTATGATTGCAAATTGTCCGAAATGTCGCTCGAAATGAATGTCAAAAAGTAATATTCATGGTACTAGTAGAATTTTAGAAGTCTAATCAATATTTCCGAATCAATCAATAATTGCTATTTCTTACAATTCATCATATAAAGATTCCCTGTATTCTGTTCTTGCATTTCCAAACAAGCAATAATCAGAACGGAAAAAAAATCGTAATATGCACAAAAAATAAGTCACTATCACAATAATTTATTGAAGAATAGCGATACTATTATCGTATGAAAATTTAACAAAGTGAGATTATTAATATTAAAGAAAATCTCAATAGCCAACCTATCAATGAAACTTTTTGGCAATTGTACGCATTCTTTTTTCACTGATATTATAAAATTTTCTTCTTTTCTCTTTTTCATTCATGACCGTTCACTAAATTAAACTATAAAATGATAACAGTTTTGTCTGTTTTTATTTGGTTATATTCACAATGTGAAAAAGTAGTTAAAAATATTGTTGCTCAATGTTAGTGTATCAAAAAACTGAAATCGAAAAATTCGTTTTAACATAATCCATATGATCCGGATGCAATCCGAACTATATGATGAATCATGTTAAAACGCAATGAAAACTTTCATTATATTAAAGTTGCATTGGAAGTGTTGACAAATGATGATTCAGTCTCCTATCAATTAAGATATATCCTATCAGTTAAAATGTATCATTCATTGCATAATTCTTATTTCAACAATTAAAATGATATATAACAATTAATAATGATCACCTTATTCTCTACCATAAAAGATAATGATCGCATATCTGTTACATAAATAGTTATAAAATTAATGATTATAGGCTATGATTATCGTAGTCTAACTGCCCAAGCATGATGATCCGCATATTTACTGTATGTGTACAATTGCAAAAATAATGATTATGTATTAACTTTCATTATATTAAAGTTGCATTGGAAGTGTTGACAAACGATGATTCAGTCTCTTATCAATTATAAGAAAAGAGTACTATCAATATTTCTGGTACGCTACAAATGTAAAAACTGCAAAGTACTCTCGACAGTATGATACAAATGTAAAAATTTATATTTAAAGCAAATATTTTGCTTTAAAAGAAAGAGATAATTTCTAAGGGATAATTGTTTGAATAATCACAATATTATTCATTTCCACTTTTGCTCACTTTTCGAAATGTTAGGTAAAGATACAATTTTTTTGTATAAAAAGTCGAAAAAATTTTTTTTGAAGTGAAATTTATCGTTTATTATTTGTGAATTGATTAGAAACAGAGTAAAGTAAACGAGAAAAAAAAGTATGAAAATAAAAAATTCTTCAAGATACATTATCTTTTCGTTATATGTTGTTTGTTATGGAAAAACAATTCTGTGGTTAGCAATGGGATACTCAGTACTTTATTTATTTTAACTTTTGATAAATTGATTCTTTGAAAATTATTTCAATATACAATAAATATCTACAAAAAATTTTTCTCTTTCTCCTCTTTTTTATGTAAGAAAATGAAGTAATGTTAGAAATAGCATTAAGGAAGATGAATTACAGATATTGCATGTTGCTCTTATCATATCACCATATCCTTATCATATTATATGTTTTAATTTATCATATTACCATACTATCGTGTGAATAAATTATCATGTGAAAAATGAATAAATTTGTGAATAAATCAATAGTAAATCTGATGGAAAATTCATGATCTTTAATTTGAGCAAAATGATTAATTGCTATAAATAATATTAGCACTCGAAAATATCCAATTATATTATTGGACATTGTGATATCGCTGATAAAAATTCAAATAATAAAATTCTCAGTGTAAGAAATGAAAAGTACAACAGTTTATTGTATACAAAAATTGAACCATATTAATGTAAATAATGTTGTAAATAATTATTTTTTTCCATCTCCTTATCCTCCCTCCTTCCTCCTTCCAGAATTATATCATAATTAATAAAGTCTGCATTATCTTTAAAAACGAATATTTAATAAAAACGAATTTTAAATGAATGAAAAAAGAAGTATAAATGTAAGATGGGTTGGAATAGTTGAAGTTGTCAATAATACTCCTCTCGTTTTCTCGTGTTTGTTGAAAAAAGCACTTTGCTAAGACAATCACAGTATGGTGTAAAATCTTTCCAAAACTAACGATAACCGAATAAAATTTTTTCAGGCTGATTAGGTTTGAAAGAAAAAAAAATTGGATGCATGTTATTTAGTATCTTTAGCAGAATTAGAAGCAAAAAAAAACGAAAAAAGAAAGAAAGGGGAAAAAAAGAACGGAAAGAGAAAGACATAAAAAATATTCGACGTATTCGTTATGCCGACTAAATTGCTTGGTCTAAAAGTAAGAAATCATGAATTGAAATGGCTTTTCCTTACTATTACTTTTCACTCGTCATTTTCTCCTTCTTTTTTCTGGCGTTTTTGTCCTATTATCGAATATTTAAAGACAATTAACTCTTTGGGAAATAAAAAATAAAACATATGAATAAATATTTTAAAAATGATTAAATGGAATTGTACATTTGCTGAAATGAATGATATATTAATTCATTAGAAATTTTGAAACCTTTGAAATGTTCATTCAAAATTTTTTGCAAGAAATGTTTCGAAATCTTTTTTTTTCTTCCCATATAAAGAGTGGAAAAAAAGAAAATGAAGATAAAAATTTAACTTTGTCTTAGAAAAACTTGCAGCAAGCAAACAAAATGGAACAAATGGATGATGAAGTTCGCAATGCGCTGGTTGGAAACATCTGGACAAATAAAATATTGCTACCAAATTAATTTTCAAACGATCTTTTAAAAAAATGAATGTAAAATTTTTATTTCGCATCACAATAAAAATGAATTTTAACTTAAAAATTCGAGAGCTTAACTTCATCAAAAAATTGCTTGATTGAGAAATTAATTCCATAAACATATTTCTTCTTTCACTTCTTATTTTAACTTATCCAGAGGAACAAAATAGTAGCGCAAAAATCATTATTTCATAACAATATTGCAAAATGTGTTCTAAAAAAGTTTTGTAGTATATTTTTGAAGTTGTCAAAAAACAAAGCTAAACGATATAAATATTGATCAGTTTGTGGTGAAAATATAACAGTTAATGAAATTTGAATCTTTAGTATTGAAAGCTATCAAAATTCCGGAACACTCGGATTATTTTTAACACATTTTAAATGTTAATGTAATGGCTGGGAAATGAATCATAAAGTGAAATGAAGCGATGAAAAGCGTTTATATTTTGTTAAAAACTGGAGTATACATTACCAAATGCAAAGAAATTGATTATTTCATATATTTATAGCGGTCAATTAAATTTTCGAATTAATGAATAAATAAACAAAACTAATTAATGGTTAAATTCGCCGAAAATAGATACAAAGTTTTAAAAAATGCGATTAACTTAAAAAGTATATATATTATAAAAGAATGCATATTTTGCGAAAAGTGAAGAAATAGCAAAGAGCAGTATTAGAAAAGATGTATACATTATTAGTGAAATTATTTAAATATACAAGGT
This sequence comes from Acanthocheilonema viteae, assembly GCA_900537255.1. NCBI lineage: Eukaryota > Metazoa > Nematoda > Chromadorea > Rhabditida > Onchocercidae > Acanthocheilonema > Acanthocheilonema viteae. The sequence continues at coordinate 3,007 of UPTC01000225.1, read as the reverse complement.
TAAGAATTAAATATACAAGAAAATATACATTAATAATTAAGCAGAGTGTTGATACGAAGCAAATAAAAAAACAAATAAATGAATAAGTAAACAGATGAATTAGGAAAGTTAATAAAGTGAAATGATGGAAAAAAGGAAAAAATAGGGAAGTAAAAAATATAAATGAATCATAGAGGGAATATAAAAAGAAGGAAAACAAATATAAATAATTAACAAAAAAATAAGTAAAAGGAAGGGAAAACGATAGAACGCTACTTACTTCTTCTTTTCTTACAAATACTAATACTACCATTAGTCAGCTGCCATATCCTTAAATTTAATCTTTCAATAACACAATAGCCTTTTGCACAAATGCTTTTGTGTAAAAGTTGTCGATAATCATTGTTCAACGTTCAATTTCAAAAGTTATATAATAAATTTTAAGAAATTTCACAAAATATTTATATATTGCATGATAAGTATAAATAAAAATAATTATTATATGCCGATATTTTAAACATAAATAAAATCATATGAAAATTACTGCTAGCTAAATAATCAAATTGTAACCCAGTTAGTTAAAGAATCAAATTATAATCGTCATATAATGAATCTGATTGAAGATAAAAGCATTATTAGCATTTGACATGTTTAGCTACGTGTGCAGTTTGATAAAAATTACGTCCAAACAATTGACGTGACATATTTAAAATTAATATCTCATTTTAAAATCGAACATGGTTTATTTAAAATAGAAATGGAACATTTAATTTTGACATTGTAGGTTTAAAACAGTTGACACATGTTTGAATGTTATCATCGTGCATGAAAGAATAATGAAAATCATGCGTGTAGAGCACGAATAAATTTATGATAATAATGGAATAGGAAAGGGATGGTGGAAAAACATATGCATGTTAATGATTTTAACGAGTTTTATACAAATAGTAAAATAAATTTAAAATAAAAGCAGCTGTGTGAGCATATTTGAAATGTTAAATGTCAGAAATAGTAAAAACTCATTAATAATAAACGCCATATGAGATGATAATGATAATTAGTACTATTCTTTGATCAACTACAGTTATCGTCATCCTTTTTTCCTTTCATTTACAAAACTTTCTAAAAATAAAAAAAGAATTTTTTCAAATAACATTTCCAAAACGCAGGATTTTTATAATTTCTTTTTTCGATCAATTTCATAACTTTATTCATACTAAACTGAAATCATATAAATCTGAAACTCTAATGTCGGCTAAAATTTATCCACAATATGGATTAAATAAATCATAATAAATCATAAAAAACTTAAAGAGATCTCTTGCAAATGATTGATGATACTAATCGATAGTGATCATATCAGTACCATTTTTAAACGAAACTTTATGTTTATAAGGTTGGAATAATGAAAGGAAAACAGTAAATTCTATAAAGCAAATATTTTATCATCAGTTTATCAATTAGTCAATAATAATTACTCGATAATTATCTATAAATTAAACTATTAAATTTACTGACTACTCAAAATGGATATAAGCAATACATATCACATCAACTAGACAATTATTGCCAAAAAATTTCGGTTTCAACTTCAGAAATTTGCAAATGTTTAAACCAAATATTGCTGCACTTTTGCATTGAATAAAAAAATGATCGTGCTGAAATGATAAAAATCCCTGGAGAAAGGAAATATTTCATCCTTCTGCTATTTCTTCTTTTTTTTACTCCAAAAATTTTCTTACAATTTGTAAAATTAAAATAACAATGAATAATCAAATAAAAAAATGAAAAACCGAAAAATGATATCGTTGCACGTGAAATAAAAATGAATTGTTTAAGTTTTTTTTTCTTCGAAATATGATAACATTATTTTTTATTTTATAGCTATCCTAATTTAATAAATAAAAAGGAAGGTGAAGATACAAAAAAAATTATTAAAAAAACAAAAAAATTATTACAAAAAAGTTTTTGAAATAAAGGAAAACATTATTAAAAGGAAATTTTTGAAATATTATTGGACATTTTTGAAGATTAAAATGACGGTTCTGAAAAGAAGTAATGACCTAAAATATGGTAGACAAAAAAATAAAATTAAATGAAGGATATTTTTTAACTTAAGAATTTCTATCAATGTTTTGCAAGAATTTAATTACTTTCTCCTATTTGTGAGAAGAGTTAACCATGTGTAACTTTCAAATTTAAATATGTTCAGAAACTGAAAAAAAAGAAAACTGCGTTGTAACAAAATGAATATTACAAATTAACAAGAATTTAAAACTATTATAAATCCAGAAAGTATTTAATAATATAATACAATGTTTTTTTTATGGAAAGAAATGCAATTAATTACGAAACAAACAATGGGGAAAGTGGACAATGGCCAGTTCTTCGCAAAAAGCAATTAGAATAAGAAATATTTCAGGATTTGAAACTACAGTTAGACGATGTTATTGAAAATTAAAGTTAAGAAATTACAAAAATGATGTGGAGGATACAATTGCGGTACTACAGAATAATATTGTGCTTAGCAGAATGAAATATCCGTAGCGGTGATTTTACGAAACAAAATGTGCTGAAGATAGAAATTAAACATAAACTAAAAGTTTGAAAGCTTTCCTTTCTTAAAATTTTCATAATTTCAAAAAAATCCTTTTTTAAGTTATAAAATACTAAGACAACTAAGACATCTTTATTAATTTATAAACTTACATAAATCAATATTTCACAACATGGAAATAAAAGGATTTCTTCAGTTATTTTGCGTAATAATAATATTTTGTTGTCACTGTTGTTTTATACAGAACAGTGTAATGCTGGCAAATAGCAATATTGATTGATGGAATGCTAGACATTAATTGAAAATTCTTCCTGCAAATTTCGCTTTTCCTAGTACAAAAAAATATTTGACAAAATAATACATTTGTTTTTCCCTTCTTTTTATTTTAAAACGACGCATATTGAATATCAATAATATATTGCGCTAAAAAAAAATAAGTTTATATCTTCTCTTTTTCTCTTTTCTTCTTTT